>CM019179.2:51307083-51450841 GCA_009739505.2 Apolygus lucorum
GTCAATTGAACGTATTGAGGTTGGTGGAGGGTTCTACTAAAGAGATAGATGTTTTCAAATCTCAATCCCTGAGGAGAGTATAACAGATTGAGCATCAATTTGTTTTACCACCATTCGAAGTCGCACACATTATGCACCGTATACTATTGGGTAGCAGTGAGCTATGCCTTGATTCTATCGGAGGTATTCCCTCTAACTTTGCTAAATTGTGGACTGGGAGACCGACACCTTGCTCACCAACTGCATGTTGAATACTGAGGACGTTTGTGAGAGGACCAGCCCTTATATACTATTTGCAACCCACTATTACCATCACCACAACTTGAAAATTTCATCAACGCCCTCCCAAATTCTCATCATAAGTCCATTGCAATAACTTTCACCCCTCCCTTTTTGAGAGACACGACCTGGTTGCGTACCCCGGGCCACCCTCGCGTAATGGAACGAGTAAACCAAACATAGGTTATTACAAAACAAATATGAAGGATTGTGAATAAATCAAAGTGGAAAATAAAAAGATAAAGAAAAAATAAAAGCAATCCGTTACATAGGTTCCGCTAACCATTGGTTGTTTTACTCGTTCCGCAACCCCCGGGAAATCCCGAAAGATTTCCAGCTACAGTGTGTAGCTTTGGTTGCTCCACTGGTACGCAACCAGGTCGTTGTCTCTCGTACACATTAATTTACTTACCCACCCCTGTGTACATTCGATGATGAGAATTAATAACAGTGATGATAATTTGATAACCTAAGACGGTGATGAAAATTGATAACCTAAGACGATGAATAAAATTTGACAGGACCAGCCTGTTTAAAAATTTGATAACCTAAGACGATGAATAAAACTAAAAAAGGACCAGCCTGTTTAAAAATTTGATAACCTAAGACGATGATAAACTAAAAAAGGACCAGCCTGTTTAAAAATTTGATAACCTAAGACAATGATAAAATTAAAAAGGACCAGCCTGTTTAAAATTTGATATGATGATAATTAAATGAAATTGGATCACTCAGGAGCCAGCCTGTAGTGTCCTAAAGCTAAGGTGGTGATGCCATCATCTAAATATGTCTCTTATCGTCATTAGGAGACAATGATATTTTATTGGTGACAATGGACTGTAATTGTGATTTTTGATCTAATACGACTACATATGTCTCTTTTTATTGATAATGATGATAAGCAATCAAGATAGTGGTCGACAGTGATTTTCTTTTCAACTACACACCTTTGCACCCCTTTGCTCTCTTATATTCTTTCCCATCAATGATCATGGCATACATTTCGGTCTCAAGCCAACAAATAAATTAATAGGTTTACCTTCTGCTTCGTCTTTGAACTTTCCCAGAACTTTTTTATTTATATTAGAGTAAAGTGGGTGGTCTTGTGGATAATTTGAGGTGTCCAGATGGTTGAGCAGGTGGTTCTTCATGTCTCGATACCAGTCATCGGTTTTTTATAGACATGATGAAGCTATCAGTGTCCATATATAAGAGATTAAGTGCATTAGGGTAAAGGGGTTTTAGGACATCATAAAAATAGTTATACATAATTGTTTTGGAAAGATCTAAAATAGCTTGCCCCACAAATATAGGTCGATTGAATGTAAGTGTTGTTTTTCTCATTAAAATGCCGACTAGATTTTCGTTAAAAATAGTTGAATCTACGAAATTAGACTTAGCAATTAGTTTCTCAGCCTGCTGATAGCTAGTTACAAGTCTAAAATCGATTCGATTTCTAATACATTCCATTGTTTTTCCGTATACTGCGTTATTATATAATTTGAACTGGTCTTTATCAAAATCGTTGGTAGCTTTCTTTCTTAATTCATTATTTAGTTCAATGTAGGGTTTTAACCAGTTTGACTGTCGGAATTTTAGTGCTCTGTTAATTTTTACTAATTTTATGCCATGATCTAATGCTTGCTTGAGAGCCATGTAGTGTACGACATAGTTTCTCCGACTACCGAGATGAGCCACCAACTTTCCACCAACACTTCCCAACTTCTCAGGAAGGAAGGGGAGATCATTATGGTGATCGTGTAGCTCATCTGGGTAGTCGAGAGAAACATCAAGAAGATATCCGTATGGGTCGTCAGCAGTGAGGGATTCGAGTTTGATTGAATTTAGATCTTCTACAAATGAAAATTCTCCAATGGGTAGAGGCATGGTCATTGCGGTGGAATAGAGCGCATTACAGTCTTGGTAGGCCAGAAACAAGTCCTCTTTATCAGGGTTGTAGCCCTCGATAAAGCGGTTATTTGCTTCGGCCATCCTTCCTGGAACTTGAACTAGTCCACCCCTAATGCCAGCCTCTACCATTAAAATTTGATTATAGTCTGTTAGCAACTCAATTTTGACCTGAGTGCATTTGAGCATCGCATCCCAGGTCATCATTGGTGATGTGAAGTAGTGAGCAGGATCAAGGGAATGGGATTTGATTGTTATGTTTCTGAATGATTCAAATATTTCAGCAAGGAGGAGTACATCGATTTTCATGTAGAGATCGCTATACTCCCCCATGCTGGAACAATTGAATACTTCCCACACTTTCTGCGCATGTTCATATTTAAGAATCGAAAACTATCCAAGAATCTCAATGATATTTTTTTATTTACTCTTTGGAGAAGGTGATGAAATTTCAGAAGTGGATGCTATGACATCAATTTGTTTCTTGTTGTAACCTAATTTGGGAATTATGAAGTGGGCGTCAAATCCAGAGAGGTTGTGGAATAGGACAGGGAGGAAGGAGGGGGTTGATATTGAATATTACAATTACAATGGGCAGCTCCCCGGTAAGTCCCTAATATGTGACAATGGTCACGAACTTTGGGATTTTCCGGGGAACTGAAGCCCTTATTGCACATGAAACACGTTGTTGCACTCTCATATTGATTTTTCTCAGCTTGCGTCAGAATTGGCATTTTTTTAATTTAAACTATATATTTTACTGACTTCCTCCGCTACATGATTTAAAAATTCCAACAACTTTTCAACAACATCTTCCCCTCGATATAAAAACAAATTTTTTGGTATTTGATCACTGATGGGTAAGAACTCCTCTTGAATATGGACATATGCACACGCAGAAGTGGGGGTATGTTGATTGTAGGGGTGGGTATAAGATGTATCAGGGTTTGGGAGGACAGTATGGATATCTTCACACATGGATTCGAAATCGGCATAAACTACATAGGGGACTGTCATAGACCTACCCACTTTTTCAAATTCTACGTACGTTTTCTCAGGGATCTTTGGAACAGCAGGTTTATTGGAATTACATAGATTTTCATGAGCTTTGATGTCACCAGAGTTATCAGTCTGCTTGAACCAAAGACACCTGTTGCAGAGGTTGATTCTATGTTCTTTTCTTGTAACTTGTGAACGAACTAACTTGTTAAAATCTTTAATATATACGTAGTGGTTGTTTATGATCTCACCACTTCCTAATTTTTTCTCTAATAATAATAAATCTCTATGGTCCTCTAGTTCCTGCTCAACAATTTTCTTGGGGTATATGTTGTCATTTTCGTCTAATTTAAATATGTTAATTGAAATATTATTGATTTTCTCAAATTTTTTGATGTCATACATTGTGGCAGGGAATCTTATGCAGTCAAAGTTGTAGTTATGTCTCAGATTTACATAGGTAGATGCTCTTTGAGGATTAATATGAACCAAATTAGCTAATATGGCATACTTGAAACAAAAATTATCTTGATTTATCACATTAATACAAGCTTTTCTATTTTTAATTTTTTCTGGGAGATCAATGAACATGCCACCTCGGAGTGGAGAGTATGCCATATTAGCTAATTTGGTTCATATTAATCCTCAAAGAGCATCTACCTATGTAAATCTGAGACATAACTACAACTTTGACTGCATAAGATTCCCTGCCACAATGTATGACATCAAAAAATTTGAGAAAATCAATAATATTTCAATTAACATATTTAAATTAGACGAAAATGACAACATATACCCCAAGAAAATTGTTGAGCAGGAACTAGAGGACCATAGAGATTTATTATTATTAGAGAAAAAATTAGGAAGTGGTGAGATCATAAACAACCACTACGTATATATTAAAGATTTTAACAAGTTAGTTCGTTCACAAGTTACAAGAAAAGAACATAGAATCAACCTCTGCAACAGGTGTCTTTGGTTCAAGCAGACTGATAACTCTGGTGACATCAAAGCTCATGAAAATCTATGTAATTCCAATAAACCTGCTGTTCCAAAGATCCCTGAGAAAACGTACGTAGAATTTGAAAAAGTGGGTAGGTCTATGACAGTCCCCTATGTAGTTTATGCCGATTTCGAATCCATGTGTGAAGATATCCATACTGTCCTCCCAAACCCTGATACATCTTATACCCACCCCTACAATCAACATACCCCCACTTCTGCGTGTGCATATGTCCATATTCAAGAGGAGTTCTTACCCATCAGTGATCAAATACCAAAAAATTTGTTTTTATATCGAGGGGAAGATGTTGTTGAAAAGTTGTTGGAATTTTTAAATCATGTAGCGGAGGAAGTCAGTAAAATATATAGTTTAAATTAAAAAAATGCCAATTCTGACGCAAGCTGAGAAAAATCAATATGAGAGTGCAACAACGTGTTTCATGTGCAATAAGGGCTTCAGTTCCCCGGAAAATCCCAAAGTTCGTGACCATTGTCACATATTAGGGACTTACCGGGGAGCTGCCCATCGTAATTGTAATATTCAATATCAACCCCCTCCTTCCTCCCTGTCCTATTCCACAACCTCTCTGGATTTGACGCCCACTTCATAATTCCCAAATTAGGTTACAACAAGAAACAAATTGATGTCATAGCATCCACTTCTGAAAATTTCATCACCTTCTCCAAAAGAGTAAATAAAAAAATATCATTGAGATTCTTGGATAGTTTTCGATTCTTAAATATGAACATGCGCAGAAAGTGTGGGAAGTATTCAATTGTTCCAGCATGGGGGAGTATAGCGATCTCTACATGAAAATCGATGTACTCCTCCTTGCTGAAATATTTGAATCATTCAGAAACATAACAATCAAATCCCATTCCCTTGATCCTGCTCACTACTTCACATCACCAATGATGACCTGGGATGCGATGCTCAAATGCACTCAGGTCAAAATTGAGTTGCTAACAGACTATAATCAAATTTTAATGGTAGAGGCTGGCATTAGGGGTGGACTAGTTCAAGTTCCAGGAAGGATGGCCGAAGCAAATAACCGCTTTATCGAGGGCTACAACCCTGATAAAGAGGACTTGTTTCTGGCCTACCAAGACTGTAATGCGCTCTATTCCACCGCAATGACCATGCCTCTACCCATTGGAGAATTTTCATTTGTAGAAGATCTAAATTCAATCAAACTCGAATCCCTCACTGCTGACGACCCATACGGATATCTTCTTGATGTTTCTCTCGACTACCCAGATGAGCTACACGATCACCATAATGATCTCCCCTTCCTTCCTGAGAAGTTGGGAAGTGTTGGTGGAAAGTTGGTGGCTCATCTCGGTAGTCGGAGAAAACTATGTCGTACACTACATGGCTCTCAAGCAAGCATTAGATCATGGCATAAAATTAGTAAAATTAACAGAGCACTAAAATTCCGACAGTCAAACTGGTTAAAACCCTACATTGAACTAAATAATGAATTAAGAAAGAAAGCTACCAACGATTTTGATAAAGACCAGTTCAAATTATATAATAACGCAGTATACGGAAAAACAATGGAATGTATTAGAAATCGAATCGATTTTAGACTTGTAACTAGCTATCAGCAGGCTGAGAAACTAATTGCTAAGTCTAATTTCGTAGATTCAACTATTTTTAACGAAAATCTAGTCGGCATTTTAATGAGAAAAACAACACTTACATTCAATCGACCTATATTTGTGGGGCAAGCTATTTTAGATCTTTCCAAAACAATTATGTATAACTATTTTTATGATGTCCTAAAACCCCTTTACCCTAATGCACTTAATCTCTTATATATGGACACTGATAGCTTCATCATGTCTATAAAAACCGATGACTGGTATCGAGACATGAAGAACCACCTGCTCAACCATCTGGACACCTCAAATTATCCACAAGACCACCCACTTTACTCTAATATAAATAAAAAAGTTCTGGGAAAGTTCAAAGACGAAGCAGAAGGTAAACCTATTAATTTATTTGTTGGCTTGAGACCGAAAATGTATGCCATGATCATTGATGGGAAAGAATATAAGAGAGCAAAAGGGGTGCAAAGGTGTGTAGTTGAAAAGAAAATCACTGTCGACCACTATCTTGATTGCTTATCATCATTATCAATAAAAAGAGACATATGTAGTCGTATTAGATCAAAAAATCACAATTTACAGTCCATTGTCACCAATAAAATATCATTGTCTCCTAATGACGATAAGAGACATATTTTAGATGATGGCATCACCACCTTAGCTTTAGGACACTACAGGCTGGCTCCTGAGTGATCCAATTTCATTTAATTATCATCATATCAAATTTTAAACAGGCTGGTCCTTTTTAATTTTATCATTGTCTTAGGTTATCAAATTTTTAAACAGGCTGGTCCTTTTTTAGTTTATCATCGTCTTAGGTTATCAAATTTTTAAACAGGCTGGTCCTTTTTTAGTTTTATCATCGTCTTAGGTTATCAAATTTTTAAACAGGCTGGTCCTGTCAAATTTTATCATCGTCTTAGGTTATCAAATTTTCATCACCGTCTTAGGTTATCAAATTATCATCACTGTTATTAATTCTCATCATCGAATGTACACAGGGGTGGGTAAGTAAATTAATGTGTACGAGAGACAACGACCTGGTTGCGTACCAGTGGAGCAACCAAAGCTACACACTGTAGCTGGAAATCTTTCGGGATTTCCCGGGGGTTGCGGAACGAGTAAAACAACCAATGGTTAGCGGAACCTATGTAAAGGATTGCTTTTATTTTTTCTTTATCTTTTTATTTTCCACTTTGATTTTATTCACAATCCTTCATATTTGTTTTGTAATAACCTATGTTTGGTTTACTCGTTCCATTACGCGAGGGTGGGCCCGGGGTACGCAACCAGGTCGTTGTCTCTCAAAAAGGGAGGGGTGAAAGTTATTGCAATGGACTTATGATGAGAATTTGGGAGGGCGTTGATGAAATTTTCAAGTTGTGGTGATGGTAATAGTGGGTTGCAAATAGTATATAAGGGCTGGTCCTCTCACAAACGTCCTCAGTATTCAACATGCAGTTGGTGAAGCAAGGTGTCGGTCTCCCAGTCCACAATTTAGCAAAGTTAGAGGGGAATACCTCCGATAGAACAAGGCATAGCTCACTGCTACCCAATAGTATACGGTGCATAATGTGTGCGACTTCGAATGGTGGTAAAACAAATTTGATGCTCAATCTGTTATACTCTCCTCAGGGATTGAGATTTGAAAACATCTATCTCTTTAGTAGAACCCTCCACCAACCTCAATACGTTCAATTGACTAGAATCATGGAGCCCCTAAAAGAAATCGGCTTCTTCAAATACGAAAATAGTGATGAAGTACCACTACCCTCTCAAACTAAACCAAATTCCGTAATGATTTTTGATGACGTAGCTTGCGACAAACAAGATAGGATTAGGATGTTCTTCAGCATGGGTCGACATAGTAAGACAGATAGCTTTTATTTAGCCCAAAGTTATTGTCGTATACCTAAACATTTGGTCAGGGATTGTGCCAATTTAATCGTTGTATTTAGACAAGATACGTTAAATATGAAAAAGATATACGAGGACCATGTAAACATGGATATGTCATTCGTCAAATTCAAAGACATTTGTTCAAGATGTTGGGAAACTAGTAGGTATGGGTTTTTGGTCATAGACAAAGAGTGTGGTGTCAGCAGTGGGAGATATAGGCTAGGTTTCGATACCTATATAATACCCTGAATTAGGATAAATCAGTTAGTCTATTGCAAACCATGGAAGGAGTAACATCTATTGAGCGAGAGATCGCTGAGGTTCGTAAAGCTATTAGAGCGAGGTATAACCAGATAAGGAGGAGCAGGGAGGACACAGAAGAACATCTCAAGAAGAGGTTTGAACCCATTCGAGAAGCTATTCTGAATCCGCCATCACCCAAGAAGCCGAAATTGGAGCAGACAGCTGTGTCATCTACAATTGATTCATGGAAGTACATTAACAGGAGGAGAAGAAGAACCAGACCAAGACGCATTTTCGACTTATTCGGAAAGAAAGTAGAAGAAACCGATATCTCATCAGATTCTACTGCGATACCATACATCATGTCACCTAAAGAGGAACCACCTACTGGATCGACAACGCAAGAAGACGTGAGAGTTATTCCAACCCCTCAAGAACCATTTGCATCGTCATCACCAGTTGAGCCATCATATGGACATTATGCATCAGAGTACGTCAGGAAGAAAATTGATAGAGAACCAGGATTTGATGACCTTTACGGAATCCACTACCACAGAGAATCTGACCGCTTCACATTGGGAGACAGTTATGTAACTATCAGAGATGATGTAATGCGAATAGGAACAGACATGCAAATCCATTGCACCCTCGGACTATTAGAACTTCTCTTCATGAAAAATCCGGACAAGACAATGATCAGGGACCATGATCTTCAATCCTACAAAAAGATACTGGATGCGACCAATGCACATAAGAAAAGATTTAGTTCAACAGAGAATTTCAACATTGAACGGGCACATCCGAAATGGGCTATTATTAGGAAATTCTACCCAAGAAAGAAGCCCACTACTTCATCTGAAAATAATTCATAATCGTCTAGGTCCAAGTATCCGAAAGGTAAGACCTATGAGGCACTAGTAGTGAGGACCTGTTTTTAATAGACGGTATCAAAAGAAAATCTCTCATTTTGCTGAGTAACCCTCCTAGAGGTTGTGGTGGAAATCCCTTCGGATGGGAGGGTCAGCATGTAACGTAATTTTCTCGACCTATATAAACATCAGTATCTGAGAATACATCATCATTCAGTGTCAAGACTCGAAACATGACAGACGTCAAGAGAAAAATAATTGAGGAGCTTCATCGACCAGCCAGGAAGAACTATAAAAGAAGAAGAGTGATTATGAAAGGAATAGACGATTTATGGCAAGCAGATCTACTGGAACTTCAACCGTATTCGAGAATCAATGGAGGAAATCGATACATACTCGTTGTAATAGATTGCCTATCGAAATTCGTTTGGATAGCTCCACTCAAATCCAAGACAGCCACAGCAACCAGTATGGGATTCCAGCAGATATTCGAGAAGTCAGCACCACGTTTACCACGTCATTTACAAACTGATCGTGGAAAAGAATTCTATAATGCCACTGTGAGAGGGCTACTGAACAGTCATAACATCAACCACTACTCTACCTTCACCAATCTGAAAGCATCAATAGTGGAACGAGTGATTCGCACTCTGAAGACATTGCTTTGGAAACAGTTCAGTATGCAGGGACATTACAAATGGGTGAATGTCATAGAAGAAATCGTTGGACTGTATAACAAGACCAAACATTCCTCGATCAAGATGGCACCCGCAGATGTCAAAGGAAAACGAAAAGAGAAGTTGGCACTCAAGACCTTATTCGCACCGAAGAAGAGGAAGAAACAACAGCCAAAATTCAAGATTGACGACTACGTGAGGATATCCAAGAGGAAAGCAGAATTTGAAAAGGGATACAGTCCCTCGTGGTCAACTGAAATATTCAAGATCATTCGAGTGAAGAAGACTGTACCACCCACCTACATCCTGGAGGATAGTGAGAAGAAACAAGTTGCCGGAGGATTTTATCAAGAAGAACTACAATTGACCAAGTACCCAAGAATATATCTTGTGGAGAAGATACTACGACGAGATGGAGAGGGTCGAGCGTACGTAAAATGGTTGGGATTCGACTCGAGACATAATAGTTGGATCAATACCGAGAATTTTGCTCAATGAAGATAGTACGATAGGATTCTCGTATATAAGGAGCTGCACACCCTGAAATCAGTCAGTTGTTAATTGGATCTCGAAGAGTCAACATGTTGAACGTTGAAGAGCACCTATCTAATGAGGAGGAAGGGGTTGAACGGGTGGAGTACCATACTCACTACCCCTACGGTTCATCCTTGGACTATGGACAGGAGATACGGATCGCCATACAGCATCAAGACCTCTTCACCCTACCGAGTCAAAGTTTCCTGGAGCTACAAGGACGTTTCCTGAAGGAAGATGGATCAGGACCACCGCCGCCAGCTACTATGTCAATGACTAGCAACGCCTTCCCGTTTCTCTTTGATGAGATACGCTACGAAATATGTGCCACAGAAATCGACCGAGTGAGGAATCCCGGCATAACATCATCGATGAAAGGCTACACATCGTTCATGAAAGGCACCGAGAACGAGATTGAAAATTATGGTTGGGTAGTAACTGATACTCTCAACGTATCAACTGAAGGGTATTTCAACGTCTGTTTACCCCTCAGTGTGCTACTTGGATTCTTCGAATGTTATCAAAAAGTAGTGATCAACGTCAAGCAAGAACTGATATTTCTACAATCGAGAAGAGATGAAAACTGCTACTTGTCTCAAGGAGTTGCAGGAGCCGAACCAGCTCGGGCCAAAATCGAATTGACTCACCTCTCTTGGCGTGTACCCTACCTCACACTCGACAACCATCATCGACTGGAACTTCATCGTCATCTTCAAAAGGAAAAGGCAATACGAATGGATTTCCGCTGCTTGGAGCTCTACGAGTACCCTCTACTTCCGACAACCCAGAAGCATGTATGGAACGTCAAGACGTCGTCTCAAGTTGAAAAACCTAGATACGTAATATTAGCTTTTCAAACTGGAAGAAAGAACACGGTGAGGAAACTATCATGCCGTTTCGACCATTGTAATCTGAGCAATGTGAAGTTATTTTTGAACTCAAAATCATACCCATACGATGATCTGAATATCAACTTTGAAAGAAATCAATTTTCTGTCCTTTACCGAATGTATGCCACATTTCAACAAAGTTACTACGGGGTTGAATACAATCATCCATTACTTTCACTCAACCAGTTCAAGGAAAGAGGAACTTTGGTTGTTTTGGATTGTTCAAAACAGAGTGAATCCATCAAATCTGGACCTATAGATGTGATGTTGGAATTTGAAGCGAGCGTAGCATTTCCCGGTGACACAACAGCGTATTGCCTCATCATTCACGACCGATCAGTGGAGTACAACCCTTTGACTAATATAGTCCGTCGAATGGTATAAAAATGTTGTCAGACTGCATGTAGGTATGAATCCTACGTCTTGAAGGAGATTTAGCGAATCATCGAACCTCAGCAGCTGGACCACTTCACCACTGACATTTGTCACGTGAAGCCTATATAAAAGGAGTACCATAATCGATTGTCATTCAGTCATCATCATGCCGTCAAAGAGAGAGGTTGTTCTGGATCTCCACTGGTTCTTCAACAATGAAATGAAGCATATCGTTAAAGAGTTATCGTTGAGTGATCACAACGTTTTCTCAGCACAACATTGGATTTTCAAACCACCCAAGGGATTGTACATTTACGTTCCAAAGGCTCGAAAAGCTAATAATTGGATCGTAAAGCACGTACATAGAATTCCGTGGGATGAAGGAGATGTGGAATACAGCCAGCTATCAAATATTTTTCATCGCATCTCATCTAATTATGACATCATCTATGTGAAAGGAAAGCAAAAGGTTGACTTCGTTCAACAGCTGGTCCCAAGAAACCTACGAATAGTTGACGTTGAAAGTATTGGATGCCCCAAAATATCTTCATTACTTGAACCTTTAGCGATAGGATCGCATTGTATTTTTCATAATTCGGCACCAACATTATGTGCATTCCATAAATGTAGAGCAATAGCTGACTGGATGATTACTGATTGTTTGTAAATATGTTTTTTCATAATTAATAGTTGAAGTTGAAATGTTAAAAAAAATTGTGTTTACGTTTATGTTTGAATATTGTTTGTTAATTTTGTTTAAATTGTAATAAAAATTTGAAGAAAAAAAAGTTGAGATGTAACATCCTTTATTGTCTTTGGTCCAAGTATCCGAACGGTAAATCCTGTATGGTGCTAGTAGTGAGGACCGGCCGAGTAACCCTCTCAAAGGTTGCGGTGAAAATCCCTTCGGGAGAGAGGGTCGGCAGGGGAAAAAGACAGTAAAAATGATGACTCAAACTATTAGGCTAATACATTATGTTTATCGTTCATGTTCAAATATTGTTTATTTAAAAAAATTGTATATTGTTTGATAAAATTATATTAATTCATGTTGAAAAAAAAAAATAAATTTAAAAAAAAATCAAAAAAAAAACTCTATCGATTGACCCCACCTTGACGCGGTGATAGAGCTTAGTTGGAAATTCCAACGACCAAGAGGGTCAACAAACTTTTAAATTTCTCGTTGAAGTATAAGTTTTACCTTTGGAGGACCAAGATGTTAAATTTACACCTGAATAAAAATAAACTCTGTTGATCGACCCCACCTTGACGTGGTGACAGAGCTTAGTTGGAAACTACAATGACCAAGTGGGTCGAACAATGGTACTAATTGAATCTTAATGGTAAAGAAATTAGTTGTACTTACCTTAGATCCTTTGAACTGTCCTTTTCAGGACAATAAATATCATTTCTCTTAGTTGTACTGACCTTGCTTTGAAACTTGTAGTAGAGATTGAAACATGATTACAGGGTAGGAAAGATCGACGATAGTGCCATCTAGTTAACCTATCATGAAGCTCCATTCTCAAGCTAGCTTAAATGATAGTTCTGTACCTCAGAGGTCGATTATCGTAAGTGACATTTTGGCGATCTTACAGCAGAGCCAAAAGAAGTTGTGGGCACACCTATTTTGATCCCTATGGCCCATTCTGATGATTTTATCATGCTCAAATTAATTCTGTAGAATCTGTTTATGCCTACCAATACAATAGAATACAAAATACAATAGAAAGAATGCACATACAAAACAAAAATCTCGAAAACGAGAATTTTGGACATACGATAGTTGACCTCTGAGGTACAGAGTTTTTACCTCATGACATTGGTAGGTGGAGTGAGAATGAGGGTGAGAGTGAGGGGGAGTGTGTGGGGTAAGTATGGGGAGAGTATGGGGGAGTATGTGGGGGTAAGTTTGGGGAGTACGTGGGAGTATGGGGGAACATGTAGGGGTAGGTGAGAGGGAATATGGGTGAGTGTGTTAGGAAGTATGGGTGAGTGTGTAAGGGTAAGTATGGGGGAGTATGTGGGGGTAGGTGAGAGGGAGTATGGGGTAGTGTGTAGGGGTATGGGGGAGTGTCTAAGGGTAAGTATGGGAGAGTATGTGGGGGTAGGTGAGAGTGAGTATGGGGGGGGAGGTGTGTAGGGGAGTATGGGGTACTGTGAAGGGGTAAGGAAGGGGAATATGTAGGGTAAGTATGGGGGAGTATGTGGGGGAGTGGTAGGAAGGAGTCCCTGGCAGGAAGAGTCCGGGGGGGGGAGGAAGGGGGCGGAAAGAGTGAGGGGGCGGAAAGAGTGAGGGGCGGGAGGAGTAAGGGGGTGGGAGGAGTACGGGGGCGGGAGGAGTACGGGGGCGGGAGGAGTACGGGGGCGGGAGGAGTCAGGGGGCGGGAGGGGTGGTGGGGTAGGGGTCAGGGGGTGGGAGGGGTGGTGGGGGGTAGAGGTCAAGGTCAAAAGGTCATAGTATTAATAGTTATGTGCCAGAACCGCCCTTTTCTCTCTACTACTATCGACTTTATTTTGACTGAAAATCATCGTTATCCGTGAGTTGTGTGTGCTCTGATTTACCTAAAAAAATTTGGTACATGGTACAGAAAGCACAACATTTGGTCAGCTGAATTACGAACGGAGAATTAGCCTATTTCTGTAAGTGAACATTCATTTGCGGTTTGCACTCATTGGCAACTGAGATGGAAAGAAATGAACCGCCAGAAGCTGTGGGAGATAAAAAACAGTCTGCCAAGTGGGTGTGGCACATAGCTTCCTCGTATCCATAAACCGTCTGTGCAGATGATCCTATGCAAGGTAGTTAATCGATAATGTTCAGGATGGTCTGAAACGTGAAACGCGAGTGGAAATTTTGATTTTGGAGAACTTTCTTTTTCAACCTTGAAAAGTGAAAACAAAGCTTCCGCTACCTTGGTAGACTCGGGAGCAAAAAGTACGTCCTTGGAAGGACTATCCATAGTCAAGTAGTCAAGTAATTATTTACTTCTGGAAGTTAAGACTCCTGGAAGGATCCACGGCCTACTCACGAAGAGAAGAAATAGTCCTAACCTGACTTCAGATAATATTTGAATTAATATCTGAAGAATCCCAATTTGATAGTTGTTAAATACTTAACGAGGCAATAATTACTGACTTTAAGGCATAATATGCCATAGCCATCTCACCGTTGGTTTCCTCGTTAATTCTTTAACAACAATCAAATTGGGATACTTTCCTCTCTTTTTCCAACGCCTTCATCGATCTGCCAGGAAAATCTTAATACTCTGTGGAACGATGACTCTGTTCATCCACCCGAACTTTTGAATTGTTTTGAATGTAGAATTGTTGAACCATTATATTTTTTCTTTGGAATTTAATAAATTTGTTTGGCGTCAATGACCGTACTGGTTGAACGCGCCCAATAGAGAAAAAAGTCTGCCAAGCGGGTGTGGCACATAGCTTGCTCGTATCCATAACCCGATTGTATAGATGATCCGATGCATAGCAGTTAATCTCAATACATCAATATCTAAGTACCTTCCACTACCCTCATAGGGGACGATCTACACGCCAACCCGCACAATCCCTGAAAATTGTATCGAAATCGGACAATAACTTCTTATAGTTATGCCGGTTACAAGGATTTCAAGACATACACACAGACACGCAGACAGTCAGACACCGAACCAAAATTGTTCGAGAAGGTTTGTAACGTAAAACGCGAGTGGAAATTCCGATTTTGGAGAAATTTTTTCCCAACCTTCAAGAGTGAAAACAAAGCGTCCGCTACCTTGGTAGACTTGGAAGCAAAGGCGATTAACACACTTGTTTCTGCTTTATCATTCGTCCCAACTTTAATTCTTTATAGAGAGTAAACGGTTGGGCATACAGAGCTTTGATGGTTTTATTCGATTCTAAAAAATCGATTCTATTTTCTGTTGATGAAAAAACTGTAGCTTTACGACAAACGTTTTTTAGCTAGGGCGTTTCGAACAGTTCAACTCCTATTTTTCACCCCTTAGAAGTGACTGACAGTAACCAAAAGCTTCGCGGCCAAAGAACCCAAATGGAGCCCATATACCAAATTGTCAATGGTACCTAAGGAAAAAGCCACGTACGTCGGACGGACGGATTTTTAAAAATTCGATTTTCGGATTTAACGTAGATTGAAACTTAAACTATGTTTTTTCTTCTGACCAGAGTACCCGAGTACACTCTCCCCATATTTCCCTCCCTTTGAACCCCCTGAAGGTCATCCCATAGGAAGAGCAGACATTCCCTTTCATTTTCGTATCAGTTTTACTAATTTTGAAGTTCCAATCTCTTTTTCATTGTTTGCAATATAATTTAATATAATTGTGCTGTTTTTAAAACTTTTTAAAGGTTTTTGAATCATTATCCGATTTTCTGAAATATAGAATACTAGCTGGAAAGTCTTCTAAAAGCAGGCAAAAACAAAATCGTAGATATGTGAAAAGAAAACTGTAATACCGTGACATAAAATGTTACAAAATTATATCACATAAACAAGTAATTTATTGAATTAGAGAAAAGTTTTGATATCACGGCCTGGAATCGAACCCGAGTTTCTCAGACGATCGGCGACTTACACGTTCGGTTGGAAAAAAAAAGTCAGTGTGCACAGTATATTAGATGTCATCTAATTAACCAAACGTACCCATCACTCGAAGGGTTAATAATGTTTTTCGCATCCAAAGGTTCATTAATGGAAATAATAAACCAAAACGTCAACTGAGTGGTGTAAATAAAACAGTTTCCTTATCCAAAACAATAATATTGTTAGTCATATTATGACATAAGCAAAATATTTAGATTGTGTAAAAATATCAAAATAAGTAAGTAGAGTACTAAAACAAAAAAATTCTATAATTTGAGGTTTTTCAACAATAATTCAAAGTTGTAGTGAATGTGTACGGCTCATCATGAAATTGATGTTGGCTCTGGTTTTGTTGGCAGAGAACGGAGAGGAACTGTGACAGAAAAGATATTTGAAATTGCAATGAATATCATGGGCTTCTTCTTCTCGCAAAAAGAAATGGCGATGATTCGTGGGAAATATGCTGACAGCGGTGGGCTCATAAATTACGAAAAGCTTGTTGGAGACATGGAGGTGCACTCCGATTTGTCTCATGTAAGCTGGAATGTTTCATAATGACGTACTAATGATGATTTTCTTCCGTGTTGAATATTATAACTTATTTATCGAGGAGAGTACATTTTGTATGTATGGAAGTTGAAACAGTTCACTAAATCATCGTTTCAGATGGACGAGCTGTCCAAGAAGGAAGCACAACGTCAAAAAGCGGAAGACGATGAAAAGGACAAAGAACAGTTTAGGAGAGAAACGAACATCGTGGAAGTATGCGCCAAAATTAAGAAACTAGTGAGTCTCGGAGCAATGAAACTGATTACAATAATTATTGTGAAATCGTTTGGAGACAACTCTAATAATCCCAATAGGTACCTGATTTATCATACTAGAATCAAGCAATTGCCCTCACCCGACATATTTGTCTGAAACTTAATTCTTTTAAACACAAGTATAACCCACAACGCGCATCGCCCCTGTATCATGGCCAGGGTGTATTGTGGGTCACTGTGTTCAGAACTTTAATAATAAAGTACCCAACTGTGAGCACACCCCCAGTTGCTCACTATTCCCCATTTCAGGCCCTAGCCGTCAGTAAGCCCTAATTGCCCTCCATCCCATTATCACAGGCCCTAGCCTTCAGTAAGTCCTGATCCCCCCCCCCTCCATGATCGCAGGCCCTAGCTGGCAGTAAGTCCTGAAGACCACCAAGAAGAGAGAAAAAGAGAAGGCCGAAATTAAGACTGGCCTTCCCCCACTAGTGCTCCAACTCCACCAAGGAGCACGGACCATAAACCTTCAAGCATGCATGGAAGAGCAGGCCAGCTATCTACATCCATCTTTACCCAAGACCACCAACTTTTGTATTGTTTGGTTGGACAACCTGAAGGACGAGTAAAAGACCTTTGTCATCACCATCTCAGTGCAATCCATTGTCAACCGCCTTGCCAGCAAGTCCTGACGCTCTCTTCCCCCTGACCTTGATGCGCTCAACCCGTTCCATATCGCTGCGACACCACCGATACGCCCCAAAGCTCTGTCCCGCCTCCAAACAAGTTTGTCACTAGGTTGTAAACTGTGAGAAAGTTGAAGTGCTCTCTTGTCCCCGACCCGCTCCCCTGGTAACCTGCGACACCTTCAGCCTAGAGAAGAGGAACGAGGACGTGACGGACCAGTCCAGACCCGGCTACCCCCTACAACTCTGCCTCCACGAAGAAGGACTCGCCTCGATAACCCTTCCACGTGAGTGAACTAAAATTCCTATCTATTGGCCAATAAAAGGTATTGTGCGAAGTGACTCAGTCATAAGAAAGGTTCATAGAAACGAAACGAATTGTGATAGTAACTAAAAGTACCTACCAAGGTTGTTGTCATATTGAGAAAAGTAGACTTACCTGTTTCCTAGTCGTAACTCATAGTACCTACAAAGACATTTACCAAAGGAACATTGCAAAACTAATCGACACTGTATCGCCCTTTATGCTTCCCGTATCACTGGATCGGGTGGAACATTATTCTTGTCATTACACATAGTTCTTTAACCAACCTCACTATTTTCACTGACTACCACCCTCTCCTGGTTCTGACGAATATCATTCAAGTGTATCGGAATAGGTAGTTAGAATCAACAAAATAGTAACAACAGAAGTAACTCCACGTTTCTTTATTCAGAGTATCGATACACAGGTACAAAAGCCCTTCAGGCAAAACAAACCATTGCAGAGTGTTACTTCAAGTGTGTCGCCCCCACCTGCTACCAGCCGTTTCGACGTCGCTACCACAACAGTTGAGTATGTTTTATCGTATCTCGTATCTTTTAGTACCTAGATCTCTTTTATTTGTTGTTTGACATACAGGTACATTTCAAACTGGTGGCAGTCTACTCCTAGGCTACTCCAACATATTGAGGTACAAAGAGGAACACCTAGTAACAATAGGAAAAAGACCCTCTGACTTGCGTCCTAACCCCCCTAAATCAGAACATCGTAACCTTCAGTTACGGTTCCCGTATCTAGTTTACCGAAACCTTTTGATAGTTACGGATTCGGAACAACCCAATAACCCCCCTTTGAAAGTGCTACTGACCGTCCGCAAGCTTACACAACAGTATGGAATTCGAAATACGGAAAGGAAGATAATAGTTGAGAGATTATAAAAGTAAAGGTAATGTGAACTACCATTCTTGGCGTCGCGGACGTCATCAGCTGTCTTCCAGTGGGAGGATCAGAAAATTTTCTGATGGTCTCGCTCATGGCTTCCCATTTATGAGCCCATGATGCACAAAAGCACGCCCCCGCGGCAAGACTAGAACACACGACCTCTCGACCTCGTCTGAAAAAGGCTTCCCCTCAATCCCGACTATTTGTAAAGTAATAAAAACAATATCATAATATTTCGTGTAGGAAAGCCTTTCTGAGTGGAAATGGCTACAGGCAACTGATGAAGCTTTCCCAGTACTCATTTCCTTCTTTACTTTCCCGTTTTTTATTTTTTTTTTTTTTATTTTTTACCTAATGTACGGGAGAATTTCAAGTCGATCCTCTAATTAGTACTGTTGTATTTGACGGGCAGCAACAACATCATGTACATTTCTCCCTTTCAAACAGATTTCAACGCACTTGAAAACAACGAAATCAATTTGCTAAAACCACTCTCAAATATCCCGCGATAAAATTGGAAGAAATTTTAATTTTCCACAATACCGTGTAATTTTCTGTAAAAAATTCGATACGGCATCATAATAAATCTACGGTAAATGCTCTTGAAAGATTTAATAGCACGGACGGACGTTTGAAATTATGTTGAGAAGGTTGAAGAGAATCATATTATTTTTAGTAGGTTTAATACGAAATATGATATGAAATTTCGACGAAAAAATTAAAAGGTACAATAAACTTCAGGTTTTTTATTGGTTCTGAAAAGCTCTCTAAATAAAAAATTCACTCGTTCAATTTTCTCCTCGTAAACTCCATGATGAACTTGGATTTTCATGCCCATTTTAAATTCAAATTAACTATAAACTTGAAGGAAGAGATTGAAAAGAGCTAGTACGTTCCCAGCGTCTTTTGTCCCTTGACAAGGCTTTTAAAAACCAGGGGAGTTACCTGCCTGGAATTCGCTTTATTTAATTCATAAGGCGTCGCTTCTCATCTTGTCTCACGAATTTTAGCTCAGCTCTCAGATAAAACTGGACAAGAGGTAAACCGTTGAGTAAATTCGCTCGCAGAGCACGGGCTTTTGATATCGATTCAATCTGCTAGGGGATTCTTCATACACCATCACTGATTTTATGTTTTCTTTGAGTTAGTTTTGGACAGGTGAGTAATTTCCCTAGCGAATGGTGTGCGGAAAATTTGATTTTATCGTTTTGGTTTATTATTTTCAATAATGAATCTTTGGAACCGACCAAGAAAAAAAATTGTTACCCCCTCTCAAAATTTGTTGGTTTACGTTTCAAGGTACGTAGAATCTGAAAATCGAATACAAATTTGGCCGTCCGTACCGTGCGCATTGACCGATTTTGATTAAATTTGGTATATGGGCTCCATTTGGGGTCTAGTTGTGCCCCGAAGATTTTAGTTGATGTAGGTCACTTAAGGAAGGTTTGAAAAATAAGGTTTGAAATTTTGAAAACGCCCTAACTCAAAACATTTTGATATAAAGGTATTGTTTTTTCATCAATTTAAGATAGTATCGAATTTTCAGAATATTTAGAGACCACGGGGAGCTTTGTAAGACAAACCGTTCGCTCCCTACGAGAGCTCAAGGGTTGGACTTAATATAAATCAGAAACACGAGTGTGAATCGCAGAAGAGGCCGAATCCCCGTTCAAATTTTAGCTGACCGAAATGCGATCGATGTTTCTCTTCATGTTGGCTGGTGGTAACAATGGCAAAGCCGAGTTCTTTGCAGACGAGTGATCTATGTATAGAAATAATAAACCATTGTGTAATAATTTGCAGCGTTTTTTATTTAATACAAGAGAGGTGTCCAATAACTGGAACTTGAAAGTGGAGTTCCGATTTTCCTTAGGTTCCATTTATTGGGTGGTGATTAGGAAGTGAGTTGAAGTCTTTTTTTGAGGCCCTTTGTCAAATTTGGTGGGGTCTCGAACTTTAATATTTTCATTTACAACGATACCTAGCTTTTTTCAAATGCAGATGATGAAATCGGTTAAAATGACGAAATCGAGGAAATAATTCCTGATTCGCTTTCTCGAGCATTTCATGATTAGGGCTAAGACGTTTCGGACGAATTTCCAGGCTTAGGCCAGGAAGAATTAGGTCAATGCGTTATTTGTGATAAACCATTCGATAAACATGCATCCTTGACGTTTAAACTAAGTCTGAATTGATTTCTTACATAACTTGTGGTGAAATAATGAGATCTAATATGGAGGGTAATGATCAGTGTACGACAAAAATGTGTTCGGCATAAATAATTTTTCAAAATAACATTCACATGTACCGTTTTTTCACTGTACGTTTTTTCTTATCTAGATATCCAAGACTGATCTACAATTTATATCAAAGTTTATTTTATGAGATTAAGTTGTTATCAAGTTCAGTTTAGAGTTTGACTGTATTCAACAAAGATAACTATAATAAATGTCTCGAATTTCCCATTCTAATACTCCAAGTACATTTTAGTACTTGTCTAATTATCCAAGACTGATCTCAATTTTATCTCAAGACCATTTGAATCGCAGTTTTTATTAAGTTTATCAATTTTACATACTAGTGGTTACTAACTCTCAGTGTTGATTTATCAAACTCCTATTTTTCAGAGAGTGGGATCTAAATTTAATTTTGATGTGAAACTAAACTGTGTAGCCTATTTTGTAGTTTTTAACCGACTTCGAAACTGTCGTTTTCTTATCGGATACCTAGTACTTTTATCCATGTGTCATAAAAAGATTTTTTTTTAATATCACAATTATAATGTCAGTGAAAATTTGAGACAAAGTATATACTTAAGTTTTATTTTTAGACTGTGCTTCGTCTTTTTCTCTCTCCTGTGCTGACGACTTGGAAAAGAAGACTACTCTTGCAGCTATCTTATTTGGGAGCAATTCAAATTTTCCTCTTAATTCTTTCAAATTTGAAATGAATCGTTAGGAATCCCATTTGGAACAACTTGATGCCAAAAACTAGATGGCTCGGAGTTGGGGATTGAGGCGAATGGGGTGGTTCTGAGCTCAATACGCTAAGCTGTTGACACTGTCCTTCTCTGCAACAGTGCAAAACCAAGACGATGTACGCCTATTTCTTGGACAATCGCAAATTGAGCGGGTATCGTCCTTCAAGTACCTTGGCAGCTTCCTGACTGATCTTGACCCCGAGCTTGATATCAAATGTAGAATAGATGTTGCCAAATCAAGCTGCAGGAAGATGAGTCAGCTCCTACGCAACAAAAAATGAACCTCAAACTGCGGCAGTGTATGGTAAGATGCTATGTCTGGTCCATGCTTCTTTATGGAGTCGGGATCTGGACATTTAAAATGAATACTCTAAGCTGTCTTGAGGCTTTCGAGATGTGGATCCATCGTCGAATGCTTCGGATTTCTTGGACTGCCAGGATGACCAATGAAGAGGTATTTCAGCGTGCTGGGGTCGAGCGCCAACTTCTGACTGTAGTCAAATGCCAGAAGATATCGTATCTTGGTCAAGTGCTTCGAGGAGAGAAGTATCGGCTTCAGCAGCTGATAATAAAGGGGAAAACCGAAGAAGGCGTGGGATCGGACGGCGAAAAATGTCGTGGCTCCGGAACATCCGGGAGTGGACTGGCATCCAGCGAGCAGGGGACCTTTTCCGCATTGCAGAAGATTGAAGATTGTTCGGGGAACTGAACAGGGCACTTGAATAAGAAGAATACAAAAAACTAGAGAGTAAAACAGTTTATCAATGTGTCCAATAACTGGTACTTAGGCTCCCAATAGTTGGTGGTAAACACGTCTTTTTTTGAAAAATTATTCATTTAAAATTAATTTGTTCTGATTTTGAAAATTCGATACCCCAATCAGCTACTACTTTTCTGTACAGTACAAATAAATTTCAGGAGCATCAATAGTCAGGGTTTCACCTTATGTGTCCAATAACCGGTGCCTTTCCTCTGTACTTGGAGACCATAGTTCATATTTAGATGTATTTCTACCTATCTCTTGAATGATCTGAAAAATTCAATAAATTAGTCTTTAGAATTTAAAATCTTCGAGCGAGAAGATTCAATTTTACTGCTTGGTTGAGATAATAAGGTATAGGTATAACTTGATTTAAAAAACATAAATTGCACTTCTAGTAGGTAAAGTTGGTTATGTAACAATCTGATATCACAAGAATGTCGGTATTTCAGCTTATTTGCAACAAGAAAAAGATGTCGGATTTGATTGGGCAAAGAGACCCCGAAGGCAGAGGGCTAGTTACGTGGGAGACCTTCAGAGCATGCTGTGATGAAGCGGGTTTGGATTTGACAGATCAAGAACTGAAGACTGTTCATCACGTGTAGGTATACTCGTACCAGTCATGCAATCAAAATGAATTAGGAGTGACATCATCCAACCGGTACTATTCTGGTGATGTTCGGATAAAATAAAAAGTTACTAGTATCTTGTTCATATCTTGATTCACCCAAAATATGTTCTCTATTCAAAAAAAAAATGGTGTTAGGAGTTTTGAAATTTAAAATTGCCATTTAGTGAGAGTGTAACATACTCATACAAACAATTTTTCTCGAAGAAAAAATCATAGAATATTATTTTTTCCTGCTTTGAAACTGGAAACGTATGATTTTAGAAACCAACACTTTGACTAGTAAATTTAAAATTTATAAGAAGATTAGGTAAAGCAAAGTTTATATTATAGTAGGGTGCTGTACAATGATAAAAATTAAGCAGTAACTACAGGAGATGTGACTGGGGAAAACTAAGTAAAAACAAAAAAAAAACAATAAGTTTCACGCAGTTTATTAACAATAATGAGGTAAATTGCAATATGATGGCGGATAAGGTAGTTTATCCTGATTTTATACTTCCTCAGGACCCGAATAATCACCGATGACGAGGAAGTCTTGGAATAATCGGAATTATTTAAATCAAACTGTTGGTTTTATTTGTACACTTTTGTCGGGAATGAATATTGAGAGGCTTTTAATTGAATTAATATTGATTTGATTAAGTCAGCTCGTCAGACCCGGAACACTCCCTCCTCGATAAACACACGATTGCAGTAGGTATGCGACCAACAAATAGATAGTAACTTCTCAAGGCAGAACTCTCATATTAACGCTGCAAATTATTACACAAAGGTTAATTTTTAATATAGATCACTCGTCTGCAAAGAACACAGCTTTGCCATTGATACCACCAACCAACATGATGAAAAACATTGATCGCATTTCGATCAGCTGAAATTTGAACGGGAATTAGGCTTTTATTGCGATTCACACTCGTGTTTCTGATTTATCGTAAGTCCAACCATTACCTAAATTCTCGTAGAGAGCAAACGGTTTTTCTTACAGGTCTTCGCGTGATCTCTAAAAATTCTAAAAATTCAATACTATCCTAAATTGATGAAAAAACAATACCTTCATACCAAAATGTTTTGAGTTAGGGCGTTTTCAAATTTCAGCCCTTATTTTTAAACCCTTGGAAGTTACGTACATCAACCAAAATTTTTGGGGCACAACTAGACCCCAAATGGAGCCCATATATCAAATTTGAACCAAATCGGTCCAGTGTTGTTAAGAAAAGTGCCGCGTACGGTGGACGGCTGACGGACGGCCAAATTTTTATTCGATTTTTGGATTCTACGTACCTTGAAACGTAAACCAAAAAAGTTTGTTGGGGGGGTTAAAAGAATTTTTTTCTTGGTCGATTCCAAAGGTTCATTATTGAATACACCAAACCAAAATGTGCCACCAAAGGCCCCGACGAATGGGTTAGGCTGCACACCCACCATGTGAATCCAAAGTAATACTACCAGGTAGGTAGGTAACCTCTGAGGGGCTTTCTCGAGCGACCACAGTTTGCCTTCAGAGCTGAGCTTAATCCAATCTTATAAATCAGAAATTAAATTATCAATCATACTGATATCATAATATGATATCCTACGTCGTTCATTCCTTATATTTTATCAAATATTATTTGATAAAATATAAGGAATGAACGACGTAGGAATGATTATTGAATATTGTAGGAACTCCCCGCCGACAAATATTTATGTGATGAAGGTGTAGATATGCCTGTGACTAGGATTCTACCTAAAAGTGGCTACTACAACAAACGCTAACCCCCAAAGTTGAGATTTAGGTAGGTAGTCAATAATGATTGACCTTTCCTGATCCTGAGTTGGACACCATGCAGATGCCCCAAGTACCAAGAATACGTGGTTCTGTCCTCTCTACGAGCATCCCAGTTAAAATGTGAATTGGGATGTTGAACTGAATTCTCGGTATAGAATTGAAACTTGACAAATATTGTTCACAAGAATTATCACATCTACAACATTTTCTGAAAGATTGATCTGATTTTGAAAAAGGCTGACTAAAAGTGTATACGAATGATGGTGAAATGTGATTGTGGAATGAAAGGATGATGCTATTTAGTTGTGGTGAAAAGATGAAAATGGGTAGTTGATTTCTTTTGCATGTTTTCAAAACAGAAGATTTGGGTTGGTTATTATTCCACTAGAGTAGGGTGCATGGATAGCAATACCCAAATCATCCATAAGGCGATCTTCTCTTGAGAAAGAATTTCTCCTAACAACAGGAATAATTCCTAAGATTCCTAAGAATTATCTTAGAATTATTATTATCCTAATTCCTAAGAATTATTCTTAGTTATACTAATGTTGTGACGCTGCAGGTTCAAGAGTGAAGAAAACCCCGTACTGATAGAGTACCCCTTGTTTACACGGGTGGTCGACGAGCACTCAGTTATGACCTGCCTCGTGCGACTTCCACTCAAACAGGAAATGCAGCAGAGGCGAGAACCCAAGCCGCCCCTGCAACACGACTTTGTCAATTTCGAAGACCGAATTTGCATTTCCCAAGCGATGAAAATCCTTTGCAAACACATCACCTTGGGGCATATTGACATGTTCAAGGTATGCAATCCTGTTCCTCTAATTCTGTAATTGAATCTGTTCTTGGCCCGAACTGTAATTATTCAGGGTTCCAGTTGTTCTGCTCTACAAGCTTGGTTTTAAATGAGCACATTTAATCAACCCTCACTGCAGTTATGTCTCAAATGAGGTATTGAGTACTAGACGGTACACATTAGCTGTTTAATTAGCGCGCTCTAGAGGTGGGACTTCCTTATCGTCTGGAGGTCGAGCATGATTGCCTACAAAATGCATCATAGCATCGGTGAAGTATGTAGTTCAGCTATGATTGGAAGTAGATGAACCTCACGGTAACTGATGGAGTTACCTACTTAGTTTATTTAGTTTGTTTAACCGGTGTCCCACTTCCCTTTATGCAATTTCAGTAAATATAATTGGGAATAAATTGAGTAAGAGCTTACTCTAGTTACCAATTAAATATCATTCAAATCGTGAATTATCAAAATTGTAACATATTTTCTCCAAAATGTATCTATGTTGATTTTCCCTGAAACATGTTTATAATTTTTATTCATTGGTTATTATTAGTTTTAGAAAAAATTGATGGTTACAGTTATGATAAAGGTTTCAAATATTAGCTGAATACATTGCCTTCAAATTTCTCTTTCTCTTCACTCTTTTCTAAAATGATTAGTTTTGCAAGTAAGAGTAAGAGGGTTAAGATGTGGCCAAACATTTAACAATAAATGTTAAAAAAAATTACCTGTTTTGGTTTATTATTTTCAATAATGAACCTTTGAAATCGACCCAGAAAAAAGATTATTAACCCCCATCAAAATTTGTTGGTTTACGTTTCAAGGTACGTAGAATCCAAAAATTGAATAACAAACTGCAAATACAACTCGAATAAACGAACATCGATTGCATTTTGGTTAGCTTAACTTTCAACGGAGATCAGGCCTCTTTGGCGATTCACACTTGCAATTCTGATATATCTAAGTCCGGCCCTTAAGTACTCGTAGGGAGAGAACGGTTTGTCCTACAGGACTCCACGTGGTCTCTAAAATTTGGAAAAATTCAATACTAATTAAAATTGGTGAAAAAACAATACCTTTATTTCGAGAGTTTTCTAGCTAGAGCACTCTTGAAAATTTCAAACCTCAATTTTCATCCCTTAGATGCGATGGAGCCCATATACCAAATTTGAACCAAATTGGTCCATGTTTCCATGGATTTTTGGATTCTACGTACCTCGAAACGTAAACCAACAAATTTTGAGGGGGTTAACATTTGGTTTTTTCTTGCTCGCTTCCAATGGTTCATTATTAAAAATACTAAACGAAAATTTGGCAGTGTGTTCTCCGTATGCGGCAATCCCAAGGATCGATTTTGATGAAATTTTGTATATGGGACCCATTTGGGGTCTAAATGTGCCCCGAAGCTTTCAGTTGATGAGTTTTCTTTCAAACGGGCTTATATCCATTTCTACCCTTTTTGTTATTGTCACGGATTCTGAATATCTGGGATAAAGCCTATCACCTATCGAGTTGTATTCCTTCCAAAACGATTTGTATTCCGGTTTCAAAGCTTGCTGAAAATCGGAGTTCCCGACGAAACGGCTTATATCCATCCCGTTGATTTCAATAACACTTTTTTTTTTTTAATTCGGTTTTCGGAGTCTGCATACGTTGAAACGTAAACCATCAAATTTTTAGGGGTGTGAGAATATTTTTTCTTGCTCGATTCTGAAGGTTCATTATTGAAAATAATGGGTAAACCAATAAAAAAATTAAATAAAACTTTTTTTCGCACCCAAAAACTCGCCTTTTTTCAAAGTATCCACCTTTTGGTTTATTATTTTCAATAATAAGCTTTTGGAATCGAGCAAGAAAAAAAAATTTTAACCCCCCCTCAAAATTTGATGTTTTACGTTTCAAGGTACGTAGAATCCGAAAATCGAATAAAAAAATTTCCGTCCGTCCGCCGTACGCCGTCCGCCATCCGCCGTCCGCCGTACGCCGTACGCCGTACGCGGCACTTTTCTTAGCAACACTGGACCGATTTGGTTCAAATTTGGTATATGGGCTCCATTTGGGGTCTAGTTGTGCCGCGAAGCTTTTGGTTGATGTAGGTCACTTCTAAGGGGTGAAAATTAAGGGTTGAAATTTTCAAGAGTGCCCTAGCTCGAAAACTCTCGAAATAAAGGTATCGTTTTTCCACAAATTTTAAATAGTACAGAATTTTTAAAAAATTTTGAGACCACCCGGAGCTCTGTTAGACAAACCGTTCGGTCCCTACGAGTATTTGAAGGTTTTCCTTCGATAAAACAGAATCATGAGTGTGAATCGCAAAAGAGGTCTAATCGCCGTTCAAATTTTATCTGACTAAAATGCGATCGCTGTTCATTTCTTCGATTTGTATACAGTTTTGCCTTCTGCGTAACCAGTAATCAAATTTCCATATCAAGCTTTCTATTTTTCGAATCGAGTGTGAAGCGTTTAGTTCTTTCAAATAAACTTGATTGTGAAGGTGTGAAGCCATTATAGTGTGGTAGGTAGTACCTACCAATAGGTAGGTGTGGTAGGTAAAAAAAATTGGTAGGTAAAACAATGTTTGTATTGCTCACTGATCAGATCACTGATCAGCTGAGTGAGCTCCGAAGCCATTTTCAATGCTATTGAATGGAAGTGCTCTTCCAGGCGTCTCCAGCATTCGAGGATATCTTCTTCACTCCCCACATCACTGATCAGCTGAGTGAGCTCCAAAGCCATTTTCAATCCTATTGAATGGAGGTGCTCTTCCAGGCGTCTCCAGCATTCGAGGAGATCTTCTTCACTCCTCACATCACTGATCAGTTGAGTGAGCTCGAAAGCCATTTTCAATCCTATTGAATGGAAGTGCTCTTCCAGGCGTCTCCAGCATTCGAGGAGATCTTCTTCACTCTTCTGATCACTGATCAGCTGAGTGAGCTCCGAAGCCATTTTCAATCTTATTGAACGCAGGAGCTGAAATTTGAGAGGGAAGGTCAAGGGAGAATACATATGGTGGTAGGTGCTATTGATGGAGAACCAGTGATCTATACAGAAGGATGATCTATACAGAAAATAATAAACCTTTGAGCAATGATTTGCAGCGTTTTTGAAAGTATTTGTATCCAAATAAGAAATAGCCGTGTATCCCTCAAAAAGCACGTCAAAATTTCGAAATTTGGTCTTACAACCAGAAGTTCCATGAATAAACTATTTGGAACATTTGGGAACCTTGGACAGCTTACTTGGATATGAAATTAGTTTTTCTCAATTTCCCACAAAACATTCGGAGTGGATACAAGCCCGTTCGAAAGAAAACTCCTCAGTTGATGTAGGTCACTTTCAAGGGCTGAAAAATAAGGGCTGAAATTGTCAATAAGCTCAAAAACTTTTGACATAAGGGTATTGTTTTTTCTTCAATTTAAAATAGTAGGTACTGAATTTTGCTTCCGAGTCTACCAAGGTAGCGGAAGCTTTGTTTTCACTTTTCAAGGACGAAAAAAAAAGTTCTCCAAAATCAAAATTTTCACTCGCGTTTTGCGTTTTAGACCTTTCTGAACAATTTTGGTTCCGTGTCTGTGTGTCTGTGTGTCTGTCTGTCTGTGTGTCTGTCCGTCTGTCATGAATTCCTTGTAACGCGCATAACTATACGAAGTTATTTTCCGATCTCATGACATTTTCAGGGATTGTGCGGGTTGGTGTGTAGATGGTCCCCTATGAAAATCATCATCCTCGGACTGATGGAAGCGACTGCGCATGCGCAAACGTGAATTCTTTGTGACGGCCATAACTTCAACATTTTCCATCCGATTTCGATGAAATTTTCAGGGATTATGCGGATCAGGTTGTAGATGGTCCCCTATGAAGATCATCACCCCCGGACGTATAGTAGCCGCTGCGCATGCGCAAACGTGAATTCCTTGTAACAGCCATAACTTCCACATTTTTCACACGATTTCGATGACATTTTCAGGGATTACGCGAATTAGGTTGCAGATGGTCCCCAATGAAAATCAAGGCCTTAAAATTTATAGAAGCCTCTGCGCATGCGCATACCTAAAATCCTTGTAACAGCCATAACATTTACATTTTTCATCCGAATTTGATGAAATTTTCTAGGATTGTCCAGATTAGCATGTAGATGGTCCCCTATGAGAGTAGTGAGAGGTACTTAGATATTGGTGTTTTGAGATTATCTACTATGCATCGGATCATCTATACAATCGGGTTATGGATACGAGGAAGCTATGTGCCACACCCACTTGGCATTTTTTTTGATTCGAATGAGACCACCCAGAGCTCTGTAGGACAAACCGATCGCTCCCCATGACCTAATCTCTGATCAAATTATAGCTGACCAAAATGCGATCGTTGGTCTCTTATTCGAGTTGTACTTGGTTTTGAGTCCTTAGCAACCAGTAATCAAATTTCCTAGTGGAGGCACTCTAGTGTAGCGAAAATATGGATGGTAGGTAGGCAATGGCGAGTAATCGGCATAGAAAAATAATAAACCTTTGTGTAATAATTCGCAGCGTTTTGAATTGCCGTATCTCTGCAATTAATCAACCTAATGAGTTCCGATAGGTTTCAAATTGTGGCGAAAATTCCTACTTTAAAATATCATAATTAAGAATTTATAGTTAAAAAAAAAATGCAAACATTTCGCGGTTTTTAGAGTATTACGTCAGTCGTTTCACAGGGTTTTCTGAAACGTATATTTGGGAATAAAATACCCAAAGGAGTCCCTAAAGTCACAGTCATATGAAATCGTGTTCGCAATGGTAGATGTATTAATTGACTGGGCTTTATTGGTCATACATGGTCCATTGCTCTACCGAAGCTTCATTGTGTGAGACCTTGGTCATGGATTTTACTGATAGCTTAACAGAGAGAGGTTTATAATTTATGGTGCTCCTACGAATTTAAATCCAGCATGTACAACTTTCTTACGAACTGCATTATTCTTGAAGTCTCACAGTTGTATCAAGTTCCTCATGACACTTCGAAAGTTGTGAGAAATTAATAAAGCTTAGTTTGTGACACTTCTGTTGCGTGGAATGTAAGTTCTCAGAAGTGTCTCTCCTTCTGAGATCTTACTTCACGTATGTATGGGTCCTAAAATTATATCCTTAATGGGGTGTGCGCGTGGGTCGGAAAATTGTTTATAGTTATTTTTAATCTAAACCAGACCTCAATCTGAGAATTTTGACACCAACCGCGACCTTCTAGCGTGAGATGACCTTTTCCTATGCTTTTTAAAAGTTTCGAATGTTTATGACGTCGCTGGATAACTGTTTTGTTATATCAACTCGTTTTCGGATTTTCTATCAACAGGCTTTGGACACTCAAGGGCGTGGTTACGTCAACAGGTCTCAATTCTTGCAACTCCTCCATAAGTTGGGCGTTCTTCACTTGGTGACGATGAGACAAATCGATTCCCTTACGAGAGGATTTGGCCACTCAGAAAACCACGACTACGTACTAGACTACACAGCTTGGCTGAAAGCTATAGACATCGTATTCTGCACTGAGAAAGCAGCTATGAAACTTTAAACCAACTTGTCTAATACAAACTGATCCAAAATAATTTTGAAAAAAATGATTTTGTCGTGATTAAATTCGTGGGAATGAGAAGTGCTACTGTCGTGCGTATTCTGGCAGCATCACACTTGGACACCGTAGCACATTATTTAACTTACAGATGAATCAAATAATTATCATAATATTTTGCTACATAGGATTTCATCTCACTCAGTGTAGGTTTATGTTCTCACTCTATCAAGTGCTTATGTTCTCGCTGTTTTGACTAATACCAAGTCAATTATGCCTCACCTCAAGACGGTGTCAAATTCTCATCGGTATCCTGCAAGAACAGGCAAAAGTATTGTTATCCCGATTACCCGACTCAGCGTGGTGCAGCGATGTGATCGTTATCAGGTTGGACCAAGATTATTTATTGCTTTACCTACCGATCAGAGAAACCATTTATACAGATCGTGATAATAAATCTGTTGGAGGCTGAACTGTATTCTGTTAGTGAATTTTGGTTTATTATTTTCAATAATGAACTTTTGGAATTGACCAAAAAAATTTTTTTACCCCCCCCCTCAAATTTTGTTTCAACGTACGTAGAATCCAAAAATCGGAAGAAAATTTGGCCGTACGTCCGCCGTACACGGCACTTTACCACTTAGCATTGAGCGATTTTGATGAAATTTGGTATGTAGGTTCCATTTGGGGTCTAGTTGTGCCCCGAAGATTTTGGTTGATGTAGGTCACTCCTAAGGGTTAAAATAAAGTTTGAAATGTTGAAAACGCCCTAACTCGAACAATTTTGATATAAAGGTATTGTTTTCCCATCAATTTAAGATAGTATAGAAATTTTAGAATTTTTTGAGACCACGTGGAGCCCTGTAGGACAAAGGTTCGCTCCCTACGACAAATTAAGGGTAGGACTTGGGTACTATCAGAAACACGAGTGTTAATCGCAAGAGAGGCCTAATCGATGCGATTGATGTTTTTCTTCATGTTGGTTGGTTGGTGGCTTTGCAGACCAGTGATCTATATAGAAAAATAATAAACCATTGTGTAATAATTTGCAGCGTTTTCAATATTCAAAGGTCTAATTAACTCTATGTAATTTGAATTTCTTTGAACATTGACGACTCAAAGAATTGAATGAAGGTTTATTCAGATTTAGTTGATTTGAATTGTCTAGCAGAGGAATGTTTTTTGTAAGTACTCCGTCTAGTATAATGGTAAGTGCCAGATCTGTGATATTTTTTGTCTTCGTGTTTTTTGTAATATTTTAAAATTAATTTTATCAGTAGTGTGAATGTATTTATTTAATGAATGAGTCTATGAATGGGGTTCTCCTCTCCTATTGGTCGGTGGTCGCTCTATTGGTCCCAGGGGCGGCTCTCTTGTTTCATTTTCCCTGTTGGGAGAGGCGTTTGGATATCCTGTTGGGGAGGCGACTGCTCACTAGCGTGGCAGTCGCTTCTTTCGTGGGTGTTCTCATGAGGAGAGCCGTCATGGTGGGTGGGGCCTGGGTTCGGTTGGGTGGCACCGTCCGGCGGGTGGGGGGAGGCTCTCGCCTGTGCTCCCTTCACCCACTTGTCCGGCACTGCCAGAATTAAATCATGCACTTAGATTATATTGACGTTTGTGGTCTCTTACTTAAGGATGTACAAAATAAAAAACGTTTGAACTTTGAGCTTCATTCCCTTCATCATTTTGGTTTCATGCAATTTCTAGATGATATTAGGATAAGAAGGTTATCAGTTTGGTAGTAAGCTTCAACATCTCAAGTGACTTGACAATATAATTATGTAAACAACATCAATAGCTGCACCTTCTTGAAGATAGCCTATTACATGGCTGCGATGTCAAGGTTGGTGTCAGAATAAAGTTATTGAATCTAGGTGTAATATTTATAGTGAGAGCTGGTTGAGACATGAAATTGCGAATAAGATATTTAGGAACCGAGAGGGCTGCAAAAAAGGAACACCACATTTTCTTCCAGGAAAATGTAGCCGCGAAAAATGGAGTAACAACTCGTGGCACCCGGCAGGGAGAACGATCTCCGGGATTCTCCCTTTTTTTCAGGAAGGGGAGCGGGGAATATAACAAATGGTGGAGAAAAAATGGAAGGGGTGAAGTGAGGTACACACCTTTCCTTCCACTCTCCCGAAAAATCTGAAGGAGAAAAGATTTAGACGGATAGAAGGGAACGTCGGGTTTCGGGGGACTGGAGGGGAAAGGCCTAAAGGGTTCCAAGTGCCACCAGGAGTGCTGCCATTTGTAAGGAAAGGGGAAAGGGAGAAAGGGGAGAAAGGAGGTGAAAGGGGGTGAAAGGGACGCGGAAGGTAGAGCTCACTAAAGTGGCGCCCGAACCACCCCGTGGGGGTCGAAGAAGGTTGGACTAATGCCTCAGATCTCATCCCCTCTTCTCCTCTCCCCCTTTTCCTTTTTCCTCCATCTCTTCCCATTGTCTAACTCTTTATAAAGTACACTGTTTTATTAAATTGCCCGTACTTTTTACTCCTCCTCCCTCCTTCCTTCGAAGTGAGTTGGGCGGACAGTGACGGCGAGTGGAGGGTTAAATAGATAGATGAGTGAGGGAGGGGAATGGAAGGCTTTTCAGACCTTCAGGCTTTTACTAATGCTTGGATAATGAGGCACTTCCCATTGATTTAAATTTTACTTACTCCTTCAACTTTGTTTTCTTCCCACTTTTGTACACTGTCTGGAGTGAGTGTAACGGTTATTGGACGGAATTGCATTATTGGATTTTTATTTGTTTCCACTCAAGTGAAAGCTTGACGGGACTTCATCACACGCATCATCACATTTACTAGGATGCAAGGGTGTACCCCACAGTTATTATAATCAAATTATTATTATTCTTTGCATTTTTTTATTTTTTTAATATTGCCTGTTTGTTACAACTGTATACAATACATCTAGTAATTTATCTTTAATATGTACTAAACGCAGTTCTGTGGTTCATATGTCACTACCTACTTCTACATCACATTACACACTTCTCTAGGGGCTTGGTCCTCTTCAATCGTCGTATGACCCTGCTGTTGTCCAGCAGATACAACACTTTGACGTTTGGATGTTTGTGGAGTTCCATTTTCGTGGTCTACAGCTCTTCTTTTTATGGTCTCATTCACCGTCTCAACTTTGAGCTCGCGGTGGAGGTCATTTGTTCGAATGTACCAGGGGGCATTAACTAGGCTCCTGAGTATTTTGTTCTGCACCGTGTGCATGATTTTCACGTTACTCTTTCAGGTGCATAACCGAATGGGACAGCCGTAAACCCAAGTTGGCTTCATCACTTGCTCGTAGAGCAACACTTATTGTACACAGTGAGTTGAGAGTTACTTCCCAACAGCCAGTACATTTTCCTAAATTTCAGGTTGATTTCTTCTTTCTTCTTCTTCTTCACATGTTCTTTCCATCTCAGTTTGGTATCCAAGGTCATACCTAAGTACATAGCTGTCTGCATATATGTTATAGCTTGAGAGTTAATTTCTATAGGAATAGGGTTTACTTTCCCATGTAAGAAGTTCATGAAGTTTATTTGCGTTACTTTTACGTTGACATTTAAGGATACAGTTCACTGAGTTCTGCAGTTTTGTTGAGGCTTCCTAAATTGTGTTCCCTACTGCTAGGATTGCTGTGTCATCTGCAAATGTTGCTGTGACTGCTTCTGTTAGTACTGGATGATCCCTTGTGTACAAAAGGTACAAAACCGGTCCAAGTACATTGCCCTGGGGTACTCCAGCTGCTATGTTCCTCAACGTTGAGCATTCATCTTCATGTTTTATTCGGAAGGGTTTTTCTGATAAGTACGATTTTATCAATGAGTAATACTGGATTGGGAGGTCTCTTTGCATTTTTTCTAGTAGTCTCCTATGCCAAACTGTGTCAAAAGCTTGGGAGACATCCAGAAAACTGCCGATCTTTGTATGACCAGTGAAATGTGAATATCTCGTGAATTTGGTAAGCGCTATTTTCACAGAACGTAAGTACTTTCCACTCAACTTCTCTCACTCTAGTTAATTCTTTTTCGACAAGCACTAAAAAATGCATCTCCTAGTTAATTGATTGGTACAGTAGGGGCGATAATGACAGTATATTCACCCGAAAGTTCTAACTAGTGGGGAACGTACTCCATACTTCCCTATGGCCTGAACAACACTGAAATTCTTCTCAATTTTCATTATTACAAATATAAGAGTTAAAATTAGGATAAAAGACGTAGTGATTTCCAGACAAATGCAACTTACGCATGAAAAACTAATTAGTTTGAGATTAGTTAACTATGTGTTGTTTTTCCAGTTAATTTTGGTTTATTATTTTCAGTTATGAACCTTTGGAATGGACCAAGAAAAAACGATTTTTAATACCCCCTCAAAACTTGTTGGCTTAGGTACGTTTCAAGGTACGTGTATCCGAAAATCGAATAAAAAAAATTTTCCGTCCATACTCCGTACGCCGTGAGCGGCACTTTCCTTAGTTGCCATGGACCGATTTGGTTCAAATTTGGTAATTGGGCTCCATTTGGGGTCTAGTGGTGCCGCGAAGCTTTTGGTTGATGTCAGTCACTTCTAAGGAGTGAAAATTACCTAAGGGTTTGGTCACGCCGTTTATAATATTTTTGACTTACGTTCTTTGAAGTTCATGACATTTTGATTCATGGCTTCCCGACACTATTAAATATTTTTTCATAACTATTCGCATTAGGATGAAGTAAAGTTGACATGCCACAACCATTAGCTTCTTATCATAACTAATGATAAGTACCCATGGTGGCATCGGGGTTCATTCAGTAGCTTTGGGAATGTCTACTCCATGTTCTATACTTCCATACTTGTTTGAGGTGTTTTTTCTCACCGCAATTTAAATGCCATACTGTAATAATATATTCAATATAAATTACCTGTTTATTTTATGAATGTCAGTGTATTGTTTAATACCGCAAATGTGAAAGAAAAAGGTTGAAAGTGTTTGTGCGGTGCCTTCCGGATTCGTGACGTCACATCGCGAATTCGTCTGGATTCTTCTGTTGGAGAGCGTCGCCATTACCCCTTTTTCGTTTTCGCTCGAACTGTTCAAATCCTCTCGCCTTTTTTGCAACTTAACCCTTTCGGTCACTGCGTACACTACAGTGTACACCCACTTTGGAAGCTTGCTGCGGTTTTAATAGTTCATTTTTCTCCCAACAGAGGCTCTTCTCACAGCAAGTTTGGTTCCATGAGTTAATTCCATACGTTTTTATCCTCATTAGTGTCACAAGAAAGTGGCAACACTGTTTTCAGACAGCTGCTTTCAACAGGTGTGAGCACCACCTTGTTCGACGCCACGTTTTTTCAGGAAAAAAAGGATTCCACGTCGTCTTTGTTCAAAATTTACAGGTATGTGTCTTCAATGATGTTTATTGAAAAGATAGAACACAAAAACTCTTCACAGAAATTTGTTTTCACTGCTCTATCACTAGGCAGAAAGTCGTGTACACCATTGTGTACACGGTGACTCAACTTGTCCAATGCACTGTCAATGGTGGTACACGAGAGTGTACATCTTTACTCCAAGTACCAGACATGGAATAGCTATTTTCTTGCAGTTTTTATGAATTTTTGATTCAATTTTTGGGACTATCATTTTTATTCGTATTTTTGTTTATTTTATACAGTCATGGATAGAAAAAACATAGAAAACTGGTCGACAGAAGAAATTATTCGAGCGCTGGAGGAACAGTTGTCCAATATTGAAGACCTTGAAGATTGTCATCAATGAAAGGGATTATTTGCGTTTTTGTTTTACCTCGAGTATGTAGTTACAATTTTCAATAGAGTTTCTAGTTCTTATTAGCAGATTTTTCTGTCACAAAAAGGTAAACTTGCATTTACAAATAAGTCATATGACAGCTAGTCTCAAGTCTTACAAAGTGATGTGATTTTAGAGAAGCTTTTAGGATTCATGTGATAATTTTCTTTACTTCTAATTTATACACGAATAGTATAAAAAGATCTCAGCTATTTGATTCGCTTATAATGTTGTAAACATGCCTTGATTTAACAAAGAATTACCAAGATATTTGATAAGCTCATATTTTTACTATGTGATGTGATTTTATACGTAAGTTTGTATAATTTCATTCTTGATTCGTACCTGCTTACTTTCCTTATTACTTTTCTCATATAATGTGATACTTAGCTATATTTTAAGACCTTTTTTATATATATAAATTATATATAATTCCTGTTTGTTTGAAAAATGGTCGTTTTATGGCTAAACAACCTATCTTGTCAATAAAAACGTTTGCAAATATCAGTTTGATTGCTCGAAACTTTTCACTCACATCGAGTCACTATGTACACAATAGTGTACACTATATAAATCGTATAATAGTTGTCTGAAAAATCTGAGAAAATTTCAGTCAAACACTATGAGGGGAAGGAACAAATTCTCAAAGTTTCAGATTTTTCTGACGACAGGAACTAAATGTGTTACTGAAAGGGTTAAATATCAACCGTTTGACGTTCATCATTTTGAAGTTGTTTGGATCCTTCACACCACGGATCGGATAACTGAGCATCAGGTGGTGCATTCTATCGTCTGGCGACTTCGTCGTGGACGATTTCCTCTTGCTGCGGACGGCTTGTCTTGGGGCTTTCCTGGAGTGCAGGTGGCCGACCTACCTCAACGTTCAACGCCACGACTGGAGGCGGATGACAACGGGTATCTCGCTGTTTTACGTCAAACGAAGTATTTTTCGCCGCACCAATGTAAGTTGCATTATATATACATACCTACCACCTTTCTTGCAATACTTGGGATTTGGGTTCGATCTACACCCCCCCACTACCATCGTTTGGAAACCACGTTTCACCATCGTCGTTTCAACGGATTCAGCAACATTTTTTTCTATCTCAAAGACTTTAAATTCTACCAACATCAATTGCAACCGCTATAGGCTTGATACTACTGCCTATTATAACATTATAACTATTACACTATTGAATTTTGTATTGTCTGAAGAGCATTTTGCATTGCATAGTGGCCACTTGATAGGTAGGACGCAAAGTAGGAAGGCATGTTGAGTACCTTCATTATAGATAACTATTTTTTTGATACGATTTGTATTCATTGGCATCTACCTACACCTCAAACAACAATTTCGGTCGTTTCCTTCCAGCGTTAAGGGGAGGTGGTCCTTCGTAGCTAACAATAAATTAATATAGGTATTAGGTATTTCGATATCACATTCATCTTTACCATCAGACGGCAGGTAATTGGTTCCTTCAAGCTTTCCACATATCTAGTCTCTCTTTTTGTGGACTTAACAATTTGTTCTTAAAGGACCCCGCCTGCGTCGACATTGTGGTCCGACTTCGAGCCGGATTGATATAGTCAGCGACCTGTGGGTAGCAATTTATAAATTTCGTGTATCTGTAAATTTAATAGATACCTACCTATATACCTACATTTTGAAATTTTGTGATATTTTTTGTATTTGTGTTTGCAGCATTGATTAATTGGTGCATTTCACATTCTAATTTATTGTGTATCTGTATATTTGTTGACCATTCATTATCTGGGGAAATTACCTACATAAATTGGTAATTATATTTTTCTATTACTGTCAATTTCTCACTTTGCTTAAAAATGCCTCTTGACGTCGATCCAGTTGCTGTTCGAGGACTCATCAAGTTCAGGCGTACCTTTGAATCCAAAGGAGAAGAAATAAAATTTATTAGGCAGAAAGGATTAGTTGTTCACACTACCAACGTTGAACAAGTGGTATTTTCTGGTATGATGCGAACAATCGATAGCATTTGGGATAAGTTCGAGAAGGCCTTGGAGGACGCTGTGGAATATTCAGACATGCATTCCTTGACTCCTGCATTTCCGTCTGCTGATGATTCTGCTTACTTCAGGGAAATTCGTAATTATTTCTTTGAGGCCCATGGTTATTTTGAGGAAGTTCGGCGACGTTCTGTACCACCATCAGCGCCTTCTTCTCCGTCCATGCTTAATTCTTCCAGACCCTCGAGTGATGGTGCCTCTCGGCGAGCCATCTTGCCCAAAATTAACATCAAACATTTTCGTGGTGATTTTGCTGCTTGGCCCACCTTTAAACAGTTGTTTATTGCCCTGATCAAGGATGAGCCTTCTCTCACAGATGCTGAGCGGTTTCATTTTCTGTTGTCCTACTTGGAGGGTCCTGCATTAGACACGATCAAGTCCATTCCCGTTACCGACGGAAACTTCAACCAGGCTTGGAATACCATATTGCAGGTTTATGACAATAAAAGGAAGCTGGCGTGTTCCTATGTTGAGAGGTTGCTTGCGTTCAAACCTTATGGGAATAGACCCACTGCGGAATCGCTTCAATTATATCTTTCAAATGTATCAGAAAGTATTGTATCTCTTAAGGCCTTGGACATTCCAAATTTTGGAGATTACCTTCTTTGTGAATTATCACTCCGCAGCTTGGATCCTGTAACGCGTAGGGAGTTCGAGATTTCCATCATAGGTACGGAGTACCCTACCTTTGACACGCTGAAAACTTTTGTGCAGGATAGGTTTCAAGTACTTAGGATGACCTCAGAACCAGGGGAAAAACCTCATCACGCCCCTGCTCATCATTCTACCACTCCTAAGAAGCCGAACTCATTTGCGCCTAAGCCTCACTCTAATCACGCACTTCTCACCCATAAATCACAGCCTGCGTCAGTAAAACCTTCTAGTCATGCCTCTTCACCTGTAGTTTGTCCCATTTGTAGGGATTCTCACATTGTAGGGCAGTGCCCAACCTTCAAGTCATCAACACCTCATCAGCGACTTGATGCTTTGAAACAATGGTCAGGTTGTCGCAATTGTCTCCACCCATTCCATAAAACCAATGAATGTAAATCTAAGTGGTCATGCAGGTTCTGTAAGCAGCGACATCATAGCGACCTTCATCTTGGTTCTCATGATTCTTTACCACAACCAACAAACTCATCTCAAAACTCCTCATCAAGTACCTCTTCATCTCCTCCTGGATTTTCAGGAACCAGTACCTCGTCTCTTAGTGGAGTGCTTTTAGGAACAATTAGAGCCTCACTTCTTGACAGCCACGGTCAAGCACAAACATTCCGAGGTATTCTCGATCCAGGTAGCCAGTTTTCTTTTATCACGGAAAATTGTGCACGTAAACTTGGTAAAACCTCACGACCCTTTCGGGGTAACATCTCAGGAGTTAACGGGTCGCCGCTTCAACAAATCACTGGTCGTCTCAATGTCTCCTTTAAACCTCACTCAAGTGCTACCCTCAATACCGAGGCGATAGTCGTACCCTCTATCACGCCACCTTTGCCTCAATCTAATCTCGATTCATCTATGTGGCAAGATTACCTCACCTACGATCTTAGCGATCCTGATTTTGCTCTATCTGCGCCAATCTCGTTTCTCATAGGAGCTGATCTCTACGCAGATATAGTTACTGGCCCTCCAATCGTCATTCATGCAAATGGACCTCGCTTGATTGACACCAAGTTTGGATTCACTGTCATGGGACGTTTCATTTGTGACACTGAACAAAATCACTCAGTTTCACTGTTATCACTCAATGATCCTTCTTTTCCCTTTGAAAGGTTCTGGGAAACAGAGGAACCATCGCTACCTACCTCTTCATTATCTAGTGAGGACCAGCAGTGTGAGGATCACTTTATTCGCACTCACTCACGTGTCAACGGGGGGAGATATGTTGTATCTCTTCCATTCACATCGCAATCTCCTAACATTCAACCAAACATCAAGGTTGCTCTGAATCGATTTTATTCGTTAGAGGCAAAATTGGCAAAAAATGAGTCATTGCGTCTCGACTATCACACATTCATGTTGGAATATCTATCTCTCAACCACATGTCTGTTGCCACTTCTCCACCATCCTATCTCATACCGCATCACCCTATCTACAAGTTAGATGGAGAGGGCAAAGGAAAGCTGCGTGTAGTTTTTGACGCAAGCTTCCGTACATCCACTGGGTCACTCAATGATCATCTCTATCCTGGCCCAAAGTTACAAGCAGATATTGGAACAATTGTGTTGAATTTCCGTCGTTTCCCATTTGTGTTTACCTGCGACATAGTGAAAATGTTTCGCCAAATTCTCTTGAAGCCAGAGGAGCGGCAGTACCAACAAATAGCTTGGCGATTCAATCCTACTGATGCTGTAACCTTTTATGAGTTGAACACTGTGACTTATGGTCTTAGGAGTTCACCTTATCATGCTCAACGAGTCCTGAAACAATTGGTAGTCGATGAGGGTGACAAGTATCCTAATGCAGCCAAGGTAATTTCTGATTGTATTTACGTGGATGATGTGGCTACAGGTTGCGATACCACAGATGATCTTCTTCAACTTAAGCAGGAGGTCATGGAGTTGCTCGCAAGGGGTGGATTCGAACTAGGAAAGTGGAGCTCAAACCATCCTCCGCTTCTTGATGGTCTGTCAGATCAACCCCCTGTTGAATTGTGCAACGACGCAACTGATCTTACTGTGAAGATATTGGGTATGACTTGGGACCCCAAATCAGATGTTTTCAAATATAAAGTACAATCTCCAGACACAGGCACCACCAAACGCAACATTTTATCTGTCATAGCCCGTCTCTATGATCCACTTGGCTATCTGGCGCCTGTGGTGTTCTTCGCTAAGTGCATTCTTCAGGAAACCTGGAAGTGTGGCATCGGCTGGGATGAGGAAGTTCCTCATCATGTGAAGGGTCCATGGGAAAGTTTTCTGCAGGATTTCAATAATCTCTCATATATATCCATACCTCGACTTCTGGTCAAAACGATACCATTTATCGCATCGTCTGTTTTTCCGATGCTTCGGAGAAGGGCTTTTGTGCCATGGTATATCTCCATGGAACACAGGGTGACACTGCATCCATGTCACTACTTAAAGCAAAAACTCGGCTTGCGCCACTTAAATCTCTTACCATACCAAGATTGGAGTTGTGTGGAGCAGTGCTCCTTTCACAGTTGATCAGTTCTCTTGCCCCTCTTGTTGAGAGCCTCAACATCTCTTCTACTGTATGCTTTACTGACTCAACTATCGTTTTGTCATGGCTAAAGACACCAGTGCATCAGCTCCAAACCTTCGTTTCCAACCGTGTACAACAAATTTTGAGTGTCACCTCTGTGAACTGGTGGTACCACATCAGGGGCGCTGAGAACCCAGCTGACGTTGGCTCTCGAGGCGTTCTTCCTTCGGCATTGATCCACCATGACCTTTGGTGGTTGGGTCCAACCTGGTGTTCATCTTCCTTTGAGCATTGGCCTGTTACACAGAATATCGAGGACATTGTTGTCCCAGAGCTGAGGCCAGTGAAAAGCCTTGCTCTTGCAACTGTTCAGAGTGTGAATCCCATACTGACATGGGCCGAGCGTTGTTCTTCCTTTCTTCGTATCGTCAGGGTTCTTGGATACATACGTAGATTCATCTCCAACTCTCGTATTCCCAAGCGTAATAGAAGGAAGCGCAGGATTGGTCCACTTTCATCCAAGGAGTTCCATCACGCACATGTAAACTTTGTAAAGCTCCTTCAACTCCAGTACTTTCCTGAAGCTTATAGGAAGCACGAGGACAATGCCTTGTCTCTTGAGTTGCGCCGCCTCTCCATTTTCTTCGACCATGAAGGAGTCATCCGAGTGGGAGGACGACTTTCTAAAGCACCTTTATCTTCAGATCAGCGACACCCTATATTGTTGCCTTCTCGCTCACATTTCACACAACTTGTAATTGACCATCTTCACAAAGCAAATCATCACTGTGGGCCTAATGCGTTGCTTGCCTTCATCAGGCAACAATACTGGATACCGCGCGCCAGGAATCTTGTGAGATTGCACAAGATGAAATGTGTGACCTGCACAAGGTACAGCAGAGCATTTATTCAACCACTCATGGGCGATTTGCCAACGTCGAGGATCAAAGGAGGGCGCGCATTTTGGCACTGTGGAGTCGACTTTGCGGGTCCTTTCATCTGTCGAGAATCATCACGTCGCAACGCTAAAACCCACAAATCTTACATGTGCCTCTTCATTTGCATGGCATCTCGCGCTGTTCATTTAGAACTCTGTACCTCACTTTCAGTTGAATCCTTTCTCGACGCTTTCGACAGATTTATCGCAAGACGTGGCATACCAGCTAGAATGTTGTCTGACTGTGGGACCAACTTCGTTGGAGCATCAGGTTATCTTCGTGAGGCGAGAGATTGGATCAACGACCCTAAGCATCAGTCATCAATAGTCAACCACACATCTCACTTATCTATAGAGTGGAGTTTCAACCCTCCTGGATCACCCCATTTCGGGGGGAGTTGGGAATCGGCAGTGAAGTCTGCGAAGACCCTCTTGCGTAAAACGCTCGGAGATCGACTGTTCACTGAGAGTGAACTCCATACGATGTTCGTGAAAGTGGAGGGCATTCTGAACTCCCGCCCACTCATGCCACTTTCAGATAGTCCTGACGACGCAGAGGTTCTCACGCCTGGTCACTTCACTATAGGGCAGGCCATCAATGCGCTCCCGGAGCCTGACCTTTCAGATCTTGCTGCCAACCAGTTGAATCGTTGGCAACTGGTACGTGAGCGGATACAACACTTTTGGAACAGATGGAGAGATGAATATCTCAGTTCACTCCAAACTCGCAGCAAGTGGACCGAACAAACTGTTAACCTGAAGGTTGGTGACTTGGTTCTTGTAAGAACTACCCAGATCCTGCACATTGGCCAATGGCGCGTATTTTGGAAGTACATCCAGGCAACGATGCAACTGTTCGTGTTGTCACTCTCCGCACCTCCAAAGGCATTTTTAAGCGGTCTTCGGTAAATTTAGTTTTGTTGCCGATTAACGTCCTTTGAAACCCAATAGATTCTGAATGGTCAAAACTCAGTCAAAAATAGGGGGGAGTATGGTCACGCCGTTTATAATATTTTTGACTTACGTTCTTTGAAGTTCATGACATTTTGATTCATGGCTTCCCGACACTATTAAATATTTTTTCATAACTATTCGCATTAGGATGAAGTAAAGTTGACATGCCACAACCATTAGCTTCTTATCATAACTAATGATAAGTACCCATGGTGGCATCGTTCATTCAGTAGCTTTGGGAATGTCTACTCCATGTTCTATACTTCCATACTTGTTTGAGGTGTTTTTTCTCACCGCAATTTAAATGCCATACTGTAATAATATATTCAATATAAATTACCTGTTTATTTTATGAATGTCAGTGTATTGTTTAATACCGCAAATGTGAAAGAAAAAGGTTGAAAGTGTTTGTGCGGTGCCTTCCGGATTCGTGACGTCACACCGCGAATTCGTCTGGATTCTTCTGTTGGAGAGCGTCGCCATTACCCCTTTTTCGTTTTCGCTCGAACTGTTCAAATCCTCTCGCCTTTTTTGCAACTTAAATATCAACCGTTTGACGTTCATCATTTTGAAGTTGTTTGGATCCTTCACACCACGGATCGGATAACTGAGCATTAGGTGGTGCATTCTATCGTCTGGCGACTTCATCGTGGACGATTTCCTCTTGCTGCGGACGGCTTGTCTTGGGGCTTTCCTGGAGTGCAGGTGGCCGACCTACCTCAACGTTCAACGCCACGACTGGAGGCGGATGACAACGGGTATCTCGCTGTTTTACGTCAAACGAAGTATTTTTCGCCGCACCATTGTAAGTTGCATTATATCTACATACCTACCACCTTTCTTGCAATACTTGGGATTTGGGTTCGATCTACACCCCCCCCACTACCATCGTTTGGAAACCACGTTTCACCATCGTCGTTTCAACGGATTCAGCAACATTTTTTTCTATCTCAAAGACTTTAAATTCAACCAACATCAATTGCAACCGCTATAGGCTTGATACTACTGCCTATTATAACATTATAACTATTACACTATTGAATTTTGTATTGTCTGAAGAGCATTTTGCATTGCATAGTGGCCACTTGATAGGTAGGACGCAAAGTAGGAAGGCATGTTGAGTACCTTCATTATAGATAACTATTTTTTTGATACGATTTGTATTCATTGGCATCTACCTACACCTCAAACAACAATTTCGGTCGTTTCCTTCCAGCGTTAAGGGGAGGTGGTCCTTCGTAGCTAACAATAAATTAATATAGGTATTAGGTATTTCAATATCACATTCATCTTTACCATCAGACGGCAGGTAATTGGTTCCTTTAAGCTTTCCACATATCTAGTCTCTCTTTTTGTGGACTTAACAATTTGTTCTTAAAGGACCCCGCCTGCGTCGACAGGGTTGAAATTTTCAAGAGTGCCGTAGCTCGAGAACTCTCGAAATAAAGGTAGGTATTTTTATTAAACTAATTTTTTGTCCTTATCGAGCAAGAAAAAAATTAACCGCACCTTGAAAAAGAAATTGATGAAATCTGATATATGAGGGCCATTTGGGGACTAGTTGTGCCCCGGATGTTTCGATTATCCCCCGTCACTTTTGTGACGGAGGGGGGGGAGGGGAGTTGAAATTTTCAAATAGCCTTGGCTCAAAAACTTTACAATGTATTATTTAATGTTTAATCATAAATTTGACAGAGGTCTTAGATCACAATTAGGTACCTACTCGTACGCAGAAGGTACAAGAAGGTACGTAAGTAGTGTATAAAATGAGAGTTCTGGGACAGCAAAAGGGGCGACCCCCTACAACTTCACCATGCAGTATTGAAATTTTCCGATAGTACTATAGAAAGAAACTAGATTTTCTCTAGAGCCTGCCAATACTCCATTTAACGTCTACCGGCCTCAAAACTCCAACATTCTATGAAAAAAGGTCCATTAGGGGCGAGTCAACTTTCCGCTTCCACTACGACTTAAAGTCTAGAAATCCGATGACTGGTACGATAATTGTTACTCTTTTAAACATCACCCCTACAGCCTGAAATCTGCATACTATATATGAAGGCACTACGACTTAAAGTCTAAAAATCCGATGACTGGTACGATAATTGTTACTCTTTTAAACATCACCCCTACAGTCTGAATTCTGCATACTATATATGAAGGCAACGAGGATTTGTCCTCAGATCGTAATTCTGTATATTTCACTGAAGGGTGCAACTTTCCGATGAGGTGATAAAATTTATAGATTGAGACGTGGAAGGAGCAACTTTCCGTCTTTAGATGTGATTTTATAGGATGAGTCGGGGAAGGGGAGCGAGTGGGCGGAGTCAACCTTGAACCACGTGATGATTCTCCATTTGAACTGAGCCACGTCATCCTCTGTTGCGTAAGAGCGATCCTGTCGATTGTCATTATGCATTCCTAAATGTGCAGTGTTTGCTAGTGCATCTGTGACTCAACAAGTGCCTTTCTATGTAGTTCGTCTGTGACCCAACTTCCTATACCAGATTGATTCAGAATCGAGATTTTCAATGGAGATGAGTACATAATACATTTATTATTAAACGTTATGAATGGACACCTGAAATAATCAATACTGCGATTCAGCGTTCTGCGGTACTATCTATAGTAGTAACAATGTCTTCCAAACATTGCGATATTTGTAAAATTGATATTAGCAAGTCTCACTGGTCCAGACACAACAAGACTAAATCCCACTTAAAGAACTGGGCAATACAAAACGACATTCTTGAACAACTTTATAAAAAGAAAAATGCCCACGAGTTACGTCGGCTCCAAATGGTTGCAGATAGAGGTCATGACTATACTATTTATAATTTGACAAAACTGAAGGAAATTGCTCGAGGTAGTGGAATAGATACTGAAGGAATTACCAATCGTTGTAAGATATTGAAACGTATTTATAAATCAAAAGGTCCAAACGTAAAATTGTCCATTTTCACCGAAGAACACCTTAAGGAAACGGCATCAAAAAGCGGTATTCAAATGATCGATTCCCTAACTAAAGATAAACTGATACGCGAGATTTATAAAGCCAAAAAACTCCAATACTGTACTGTTTGTAAAGTTGGTGTCAAAGATTTATCTGATCATGAAACTATGGAAAAACACCGTAAGAAAACAGGTCAAGATATAGAAGAAGTTGTCCATTTATCTAAAACAGAGCATTTTAAAAAGGTTGTGTTCAATAATAAAGACCAACAGCCCATTGATGACTTTGTATTCTCAATAGACACTCGAGTTCAGGATATACTACGCATGTACTTACGCGAAAGCAACATTAAATTCAATTTAACTTTGGAATGTGAATATATTAGAGAGCGGGTAGCTAGTGAGCCGCAATTGACTTTCATGACATTTCATACTAAATCGACAAAGTTGTATAAGGTTGAAAATCCGATTAAAACAGTTAGTGATCATTTTGAAGATTTGAAGCGTAAAGAATTAGAGTTACACCCTAACGAAGGTTCGGGCTGGTCACTTCATCGAATCATGCGGATAATTTTGAGTGTAAATAAATTCAAATCGCTGCGAGGATCATCCTATATTGAGTTACATCCTATCATTGAAAAAAAACATGCATGCATAAATATTAAAAATGAAGATCATAAATGTTTCATCTACTGTATTTTGTGCGCTCTGAATAAGCACCTGAATAAGAGGGTTGAGCATCCTGAAAGGGTGAGTCATTACGAAGACCGTGTGAATCATGAGATTTTCAAGGGATTTACCGATGCGCCTATGCCCCTTAAAGATATACCGAAATTTGAAAAACGTACTAAAACGAGTAATGACTTTCCCAGTGTGGCTATTAATGTGTTTGAATACAATGAAGAAGCAAAGGCAATAAGCCCAATCTTAGTGTCGAAAGAGATCAATTGCGATTTTGTAATTGATTTGCTCTATTTGACGGATTATGAAAACGATAAGAGTCATTATGTTTACATTAAGAATTTAAGTCGACTTATATCTTCTCAGATTTCAAAACATAATGGAAAAATATATATTTGTAGAAGGTGTTTATCCCATTATTATAGTGAGGAGAATTTGCTGAATCATAAGTCCACCTGTGACGTTATTACTAAGGAGCCATGTGTTATGAAAATGCCGGATGAACAACCTTCCGTCCAATTCGGGCACCACATTAATAAATTTGAGTATCCTTACGTTATATACGCAGATTTCGAGACAATGAGTACTATATACGAGCAAAGTGGTAATATAAAGTCGGCAACAAATAAACTTAGAAAACATGTTCCTTACGGCTTCTCATTATATTTCGTCTCCCGAGTTCGGTATCCTGAAGGTGCACCAGAAATTGAACAACGTTTATGTACACCAGTCCAATATCGGGCAAAAAATGAGGAAGAATTACAAGCAGTACCGAAAACTTTTATCGAGCACTTGAATAAGCTTTTATCTTACGTTGCCGATCGAGTATTATACGAGAAAAAACCTTTAAATTTGAGTTATGAAGAAGAAGAGAAATACTCTTTAACAGGTATATGCCATATTTGTGAAAACTCGTTCAAAAAGAAAAAGGAAAAGGTTAGGGATCACTGTCATCTAACAGGAAAGTTTTTAGGAGCGGCACATTCTAAATGCAACCTTAAGCGAATAGTTATTAAAAATATAGCAGTCATAATGCATAATCTCTCCAATTTCGACTCTCACCTATTTTTAGAGGAGTTGTTTCATTATAATGATAACGAGAAACTGTTTGTGATAGCGAATAGTGAAGAGAAATATCTTACATTCAATAAAACAATGTTAACGCGAACACGTGAGCACGGGAGAGTATACCGATTGCAAACGAAACTGGACGAGTTATTAGGATCTGATAGTAAAAAAGTAGAACTGGATGAAGAAAAAGTAAAAAAAGAAATTAAAAATGGCAAAGGCCTTTCAAAATTCTATTTAAGATTTATTGATTCATTCCGATTCTTAAGCTCATCGTTAGAACAATTAGCAATGAACTTGGATGATGACCAAATGAAACACTTGACCAACTTCGTAAATAGTACACAAGCTCACGATTACTTTGATAAAAGCACGTCTCACGATGAAATGTTTAAAATGTTAAAAAGTAAAGGTATTTTCCCGTATGAATATGTCAGTAATCTTCAAAGTCTCAATACTGTCGAAACATTGGAGCAAAAACATTTTTACGACTCTATTAATGATGCTGAATTGAGCACGGAGGATTATGAACAATATAAATATGTATATTCCAAACTGAATAACCCCTCTAACTTAGGAAGATATTCAGACTTGTATAGCCTTCAAGACGTTATATTACTAGCTGATGTATTTGAAACATTTCGCGATCTATGTCTCGAGAACTATGGGCTGGACCCGGTCTGTTATACGACAGCTCCCGGCCTTGCTTGGGACGCTATGTTGAAGAAGACCAATTGTAAAATCGAATTGATTACTGATAAAGATATGATGCTAATGGTAGAAAAGGGACTTCGCGGAGGCATTGCACAAGTCTGTAAGCGCTATGTCAAAGCAAATAATAAAGACTTGGAAGATTATGATGAAACAAAACCGGTTAATCATCTCATGTACGTTGATGCATGCAAGTGTTACGGGTGGGCAATGAGTCAACCTTTACCGACTGGTGGGTATAAGTGGATAGTTAAGAGCGACTGGCTTGACGTGGTACAAAATTATAACCCAGAAGATTCGGTTGGTTATATCTTGGAAGTTGATTTAGACTACCCTGTAGAGCTCCATGACACACATCATGCAATGGTTCCTCTAGCACCCGAACATTACAACGAGCGATTGTGTACTACACTGTTCAATAAAACCAATTACGTAATTCATATTAGACATCTACAGTTATGCTTACGTCTAGGTTTAAAATTGATTAAAGTTCACCGAGCCATCATCTTTGTACAAGAACCATTCATGCGCTCCTACATTGAATTTAATACTTCTGCTCGTCCTAATCGTAAAAATAGAGCAGAAAAAGACTTTTATAAGTTAATGGTAAACAGCGTATTTGGACGTACGATGATGAATTTACGAAAAAGAAAAGATATTCGCCTCTGTAACGAAGAACAAGCAAAAAAATTGGCCAATAAACCTACGTTCAACCGCTTTACTTTATTCAGTGAGGACTTTCTAGCTTGTCATATGCGCAAAAATGTAATTCTTTTCAATCAACCCGTACAAGTTGGATGTAGCGTATTGGAATTGTCAAAATGTTTAATGTACGAGTTTTTATACGACACTTTGCTAAAGTACGATCCAGATTTATCAGTAGTTTTAATGGATACTGATTCATACATTGTTGAAATGACGAAGGAACCGTACGGATTGATTGCCGCGAACAGAGATCTATTCGAAACTAGTAATTACGGTAAAAAACACGCCCTCTTTAGTGAACAATTTAAAAACGTACCGGGAAAATTCAAGGACGAACTTGGTGGAGCTCCCATGTCAGAAGTGTGCGGCTTGAGGGCGAAAATGTACAGTTATATTCACGTCACGAAAAAGAATAAGAAAACGAAGAACGAGGTCAAAGTTAAAGGCATCAAGAAAAGTGTCACCAAAGCTACAATCAGAATGGAACACTTTAAGAAAGTTCTCTTTGAAGAGGTGCCTGAGCATCGTACACAAACTCTGCTAAGGAGCTTCAAACATAACATCTACACGATTAGACAGGAGAAACTGGCTCTATCTGCAAGCGACACCAAACGCTACGTACGCCAAGATAAAATTAACACGTTACCCTGGGGGCATTATAGTATTATGGATACTTCTTTATAAGATTCGATATTTAATCATTTTCAATATTCAATATTTACGCGTGTTAGTTATTAATATTATTTCAATAAAAATGGTTACGGTATACAGTGTTTATTTTTGAACTTTAATACCTTATTACAACTACACACTTCTATTTCAACTATTTATTACAACTGCGCACAAGTCATTGTCATGTAGTCAGAAATGCACATGTTCAAAATAATTGGTACGGCCGAAAATGGACGGCTACATTTACCCCTGGAACGTCCTCTCACTCTAGATGCAAACTCTAAATGGAAGTTGGGATTAGTTAGCTTCAACGGTCTCTATAAAACCATTAGTGAACGGCTACAATTACCTATGGCTTTTCCCGATTTGAAAATTCCGGGTGAATTTCAGCCGGGCGAGTTTCGAGAATTAGAAATACTACCAGGTTTTTACACTGTTTCGATACTAGAACAACTTATTCTTGACTACATTTTCAAGGAAGCCGTTGCAATTGAGAAGGGATTGGGAGGGAAAAAATTCAATTTCAAACGAAACGAGTACTTCCTAAGACTCAATAGCACCGGACGAGTTGAAATGAGGCTACCTGTAGAAATCGTACTTTTTCCAACCGAAGGATACGAAGGTCTTGGAAACTTGCTAGGTTTTGAAAAACCTCCTGTAGACTCGTCGTATGAAGCTAAAAAAGTACTAGTTGCTCCATTTGCGCCGTTAATTGTTCCAAAAATAGTAGAAATCAAATGTAACCTAGTAAAACCTTCATTCGTCACTCATCCAACTAAAAACGAGTCGCACTTGCATCATGAAGAACACATACTATATGCATTTCATTCAAGTTATTCAGATATGTATGGACCCGAAGTAATTGCAACTCCAAATGTAGTGAGTTTTGTACCTTTGAAAAGCCACATCAATACGATTGAAAGCATTAGTTTGGAGTTAACTAGTGACAAAGGTCAATATTTACATTTTGACAGTGTTACTGTTTATTTGCATCTGAAAAATGAATAAAAACGAAATTGAAGCAAATGAGATTCATCGTCCCGTTAGAACTAAACATCAAACTAGGAAAGTAATCACTATGGGTATTGACGACTTGTGGCAAGCCGACTTGATAGTCATGAACAAATATACCAATGAAAATGACGGCTTTAGTTATATGCTTAACGTCATTGACACATTTTCCAAATATCTTTGGTCGCAACCGCTAAAGCGAAAAGACGGAGTGAGTGTTGCAGCCGCCTTCAACAAGATTATCGACAATGCTTACAAGGTAAGTCACACAGCACCATCATTACTGCATACGGATAAGGGACGCGAGTTTGTCAATAAACATTTTCAAAAGACCGTATTATCTCCTCACAATATACGAATGTATCATACTCAAAGTCTCGTCAAAACAGCAATTTGTGAACGCGTCAATCGTACACTTAATGAAAAAATGAAAGTACGTTTCGAGATTAATAAGAATTTTCGTTGGATAGACATGTTGCAAGAGTTGGTTGAAAATTACAATAATACGAAGCACTCTAGTACTGGATTCAAGCCTTCAGAAGTCAATCAGTCCAATTCTCATACTGTATTGAAACGTCTCACGCGCGTTAAAAATACTTTGTCAAACATACTTCGTCCAGTGTTCCAAGTGGGCGATCGTGTACGAATAACTAGGTTTAAAGAAAATTTTAGTAACAAATATAGAAGGAATTGGACTAAGGAAATATTTATTGTAAAGGAAATTGTTTATTCAAATCCAATAGTGTATAGGATTCAAGATTTGAAAGGTGAAGAAGTAGAGGGTTTGTTTTACAGGGAAGAGTTGATGAAGACGAAACTCTAACACAAACACTTTATACGACACTTTATACGACACTTTATACGAAGAAAATGCCTTACACAATCACTTTATACGACAATAAGAATTCCGAAAATGAAACGAAATTTCCACATCCATTTCGAGCCATATTCGTCGGCGCAAGTAATTCCGGTAAAACTACACTTTTGATAAATTTCATTTTCAAAGGATGGTTAACGTACGAGTCCTTATACATTTTTAGTTCTCGCTCATTGCATCAGCCATTGTATCAACGTTTGATTCAAGTGTACAATAGCCTGGAAGAAAAGGTGGGTCGAAAATTGTGCTACACGTTCGACGATTGTAACGAAATTATACCTGTAAACGAGTGTCGGCCCAATTCACTTGTAGTGTTTGACGATTGCATGCTTGATTCGCAAAAGTCGATGAAAGAGTACTTTATGAAGGGTCGTCATAGGGGGATTTCATGCATTTATCTCGCTCAATGTTACAATCTGGTCAATCGCCAAGTCATTCGCAACAATGTCAACTTTTTATCGATATTTCCGCAAAGTAAACATTACGCTAAAAATATTTACGACGATTTCGTTACGGGTGACATGACTTTTGAAGAGTTTATGAAAATCTGCCGTAAGGCTTGGAATGTTTCGGATCACGGATTCATAAGTATCAATTTGACGAAGAAATCTGACAAGTATATGATTCAGTTTGAAAAAATCGAGTTGAAAAAAGAAATTTAATTTTTTGTCTTTTTAAATTTTCGATCTTTAAATTTTCAACATTTCCGACGTTAAAATTTCAAAATTTTCGATCTTTAAACTTTAAAATTTCAACCTTAAAATTTTCAGCATTTCCGACCTTTAAATTTCTGACCTTTAAATTTCAATTTTTTTTTCTTTTTTCGAATATCTAGTTCATCTTTTCAACTTCATCTTTTCAATTTCAATTTCATTTTTCAACTTCATCTTTCAATACATCATATTTCAAAGCACTTTGTGACACGGCAATAATGTACATGTGCGTTTTGTCTGGTACGCTTCTACTAAAGTCCACGTTCAAAGTAATGTTTGGAGCCGAGCTCGTTATATTCTTTACCTGTTTGCTAGTATCAATGACGTATACGCACTTGTCCGTGATAAACTTGTTTGGACTGTAGAGAACGTCATGACCACCGACGCAAGTTTTCATATAATCGCAATACATGTTGTACGCGAGAGCGTATCCCGTGTTAAAGTCCTGACGCATACGGGGGTATGACTCGTCGTCGATAGTCACGTGAATATTTTTAACGTTCATGGGCGTCAAGATCGAGTTGTCGGTGAGTTGACCTTCGGCGCCGATCGTAGCGGGTAGTGTTTGAAATGCGACCAATACAAAGATCGGACTCACTCCTTTGGTGAACAAGTGACTCATGTTATATTCGATCGTATCTTTACCTCCGATATTGGGAAGTTCTACGCAATGCCACTTTCTATAATTCCAATTGATGATTTTTTTCTCCGTCAAGTCTTGCATAATGAGCACTTTATCGTTTTTAGTCGAAATCAATCATGGGCACGCGTATGTAAAATTCTTCGATGACGATGCGTCCTTCCTGAGGCAGTGAGGCCGGGTCTTCTGTACCGTCGGTCTTTTTCGATTTCCAGCGGAATATGCACGGACTGTCCGAGTTGCGAGTGAATGTAATATTGAAACCGCCTTTGTCGAAAGGGATTTTTACGTGTTCGAAAAAGCTAAGGCCTAAATGCGATAATTGACCAGACACGCAGAATTTATTTTTATTTTCAGGTACGTAGCCATTATTTTGTAGGATATTTGTAAGATCGTTTGTTTTATAGCTTACGATACTTTTGATTGTACTGGTGATTCCTGGACGTAGGACTTCTTGAACTGTACGACCGTGTTTACTTACAACGATATGAGAAAAGAGGTATGCAACGAAATTATCCGTGAGCTTAATATTTGACTTAGTTTCGTAGTCTGCGTTACTAGCTTTTTGTACCAACTTTCCACTAATGTAGTATTCAAATTTCGGTACAGCGAATCTTTCAGTGAAATCAATGTTGAATTCTATTTTGCCATCGGGAGTGTTCATTTGTTCAGTACTGACGGGTGCATATCTCTTGTAATCCGTAAAAATGATATCTTTATCGTATTTCTCGTAGAAGGAAGCCATGGTCACTACAAGAGTACATTCGGGATTCTGTTTCAATAGACTATTGGGAGAGCAAATGAAAGTTGTAATACTTGTCTTGTTCCAAACGATTTATTATATTAAGGAAAGAGTATCCGCGACTCAAACTGTATAGCATAATGATACACAAGTGACCGCAAATTGGTGGGTCGTTGTAATTTTGTATTCGACTCTGATTATAAATCCAGCCTCGTTCGCCCAAGTATCTGAAGAGTTCGAGTGGAGGTGGTGCATTGCCAAAACTATCGAAATATATTAGAGACCCCGGATCACTAGAGGGATTTTTGTACCAACAAGTCCAGTGACTTCCGGGCTGTGAAGACGTGTTCAAATTCAAAATACCGCATTCAATTAGTCCCGGTGAGTTTCGAGTTCCGATTTCATCTCTCATGAATACGCCACAGAAATTGGTAATTTTCAACTTTTTAACGATTTCAATTATATCGAAATTTGTCAACGGAGTAATTTTTTTTTACTATTTATTCGGCTACCTTCAATTGCTCTATTGTGCCGAATCACCTCATCCAATTCGCGATCCTTTGCTCTTTTGTCAATAACGGAATTCGCTACAGCTGATGCACCACCTAGCAAAGTACCTAATGCCGCAAGTCCGGCAAATACCAAAGGCAAAAAGCCACCCTGCTTGATTTGATTTAGCTGATTAAACGTCAAATACAGTCGAACTCCTTTCTTTTTACGAATCGCTTTTTCAATATCTTTTGCTTGAACTGAAGTGACTAAAATTTTATCTTTTCCTACTTTACCCTGTAGTTGTTGCGCAGATAATAGAATGCTGACGTCGCCTCTCTTTTTGTATGCTCGTCTAATTTTATTACCTTGACCCGGAGTCAGTGATACCTCAAAAGTTTCCATCTCTCTCTCTCTATAAATCTCTCTCTCTCTCTCTATCTATATCAGTGTATCAAGTGATCTTTCCATACGACTTGCAAACAAAACTTTTAATAAGGTATTCATACAAATTTACATTTTAGACTTGTTTCTTCGTCATCGATTCCCATCCCCAAATACCGTTTGGCTTTCATTCCTAGACTCGTAGCTGTTGCCCACAATCTTTCATTGATATCTGCATCTTTTGAAGTGATTCGATCCCAAGCTTTGTCCTCCAACACTTTATCAGCGACATGTCTATCTCGAGTATTTTCATGATCTCTGTACCAAATGTCGTGTTCCATTGCAGCTTGGTCCAACTTATTTTTAGGTTTGTCGCCGCGTTGAAGACGTTCATCTAATTTCGTACCTGGCCCAAGGAAACTATAGCCTGGAGCATGTAACTCGATAGGTAGGCGATTCAGAATTTCGTTGAAGATACCCGAACCAGCTTTAGGAAGTATTTGGATGTGGTTCGCTATTTGCACAATACCCTCGGGCGTATCAACAATTTCTTCTAACGTGTTACTGATGTAGTTGATTAGCGACATTTTGTCATTGTGAAAGCTATTGTTGCCGGCAATTTCTTCGCTATGTATGAAATTCACTCGGTCCAAAACTTGCTGCAAATCTCTCGAAATCCATAGTTCTTTTCTACTATTGGGATTGTGACGGACAATACCTTCGCCCGATTTCAGCGATGCCCATATATTTTTAATGAGACTCTTCCATTTCTCACCTGAACTCGATTTCGAATTTTTTCTATTTTTATCGTTGCCCTGATACATTGCATCACTCATGATTAATAGTTTTCGGTAAGTTTCAAGATCTTTTTTCGTATAAGCATCGGGTTGCGGTGGAGCGTTGTACGTTAATAGGCGCCACAAGCCCCGTGTACCTTCAAACGTTTGACCATCAACAATCAAATCGTCCTGTTGAATTTCAACTACTTTGTTACCAATCATAAAGAACGTTTTGCCATCTCTAGAAGTGAACATGTTCAAACCGAAACTAGGGTCATTCAAATTGACCAAGTAGTGTTTTGCTTTAATACCGTACGTTGGTGTTTGTGCGATCGAATTGGCTGGTATATTCGTCACGATACTATCGTCGAAAGTTTCTTTTTCTTCCGCTTGTAATTCTTCTTCTTTCGATTGTAATTCTCCTTCTTTCGATTGTAATTCGTCAACAGTTTCCGATACAGAAGGAAGATTTGCCGATTGTAATTCACCAACAGTCTTACGAGCTTGCAACTGAGTCAATGCTGTAGATACCGGTTTAACTAGACCATCATCAACGGCTTTTGTCAACGTTTCAAGGGCATCTGTAACGGGTTTCGTCGTTTGTTTTTCTATTGCATCAGTAAGAGGTTTGAATTTTTTCTCAGTTTGTCGTTGCTCTTCATCTACACGATCTAAAGCTCTCTTGTACGTTTGTATCAGCTTTTCTTCGATTTTTTTCGTTTCTAGTGCTCGTTTCACGTCCATCATGTATACTGGCTATTGATAGTTAGGCAGTCAAAAGTTTCCATATCGTATTTGACAAAAGGTACAAAAGTTCAAAAAATAAAATCAAAATTACTAGTAAACTCTATAATTCTCTTTAAGTCTCTTTAATTCTCAATAAAACTCTATAAGTTAATCAACTCAACGTAAATAGCGTCAAGCAATTTCGTCAATTCACTTTTTGTCAAATCTGTTTTTAAGTATGAACGTTTTCTAGTTATACGATTCGCATGTCGTTCGCATAACACATTTAATAGCTTAACACTGTTTGGATCTTTTCGTTTTTGGTATACGAGAGTTGCTAATGGATGCTTCAACTTGAACTTTTTAATAGCACTTTGTAGATTCATGTTTTGTATTCTAATTGCGTAATAAGAGTATAGAGAACCGTCATTAGTTGAATATATAAGCAAACTATTGTGTTTACCGGTGGACTTTGTGTATGGAGATGCTAATGTACCAAGATGGAAAATATGATTAATAAATACTAGTAACATTAGAAAATTAGTAATATTAATAATATATAATGTAATGCAATAGTAATGTAAATAGTAACAAATAATTTTAAGACTCTCCATCGTACTAGGTGTAGGCATTTCTAAGAACCTACTTAGAACGTGCACGATTTACGGAACTAGTCGTAAATGAAATTTATTTATCGGATTAGGCTATTATGATGCATTAATTGAGTAGAACCAACTTTTATCGATAACTTTCATTTCATTGACTTATACGCTATGGATATCTCAGAATTGATTTTTGACGAAAATTTTACGAAAAGTGTAATTTTAATACGATCTGAGTTCAGTTGATAGTCGTCATCCTCATCATTCATGTGAAATATACAGAATTACGATCTGAGGACTTGTCCTCGTTGCCTTCATATATAGTATGCAGAATTCAGACTGTAGGGGTGATGTTTAAAAGAGTAACAATTATCGTACCAGTCATCAGATTTTTAGACTTAAAGTCGTAGTGCCTTCATATATAGTATACAGAATTCAGGCTGTAGGGGTGATGTTTAAAAGAGTAACAATTATCGTACCAGTCATCGGATTTTTAGACTTTAAGTCGTAGTGGAAGCGGAAAGTTGACTCGCCCCTAATGGACCTTTTTTCATAGAATGTTGGAGTTTTGAGGCCGCTAGACGTTAAATGGAGTATTGGCAGGCTCTAGAGAAAATCTAGTTTCTTTCTGTAGTACTATCGGAAAATTTCAATACTGCATGGTGAAGTTGTAGGGGGTCGCCCCATTTGCTGTCCGAGAACTCTCATTTTATACACTACTTACGTAGGTTGTACCAGAGTATTTAATTTGAGGAACCTAAATATTGATATTTTATTTTATCATACTGTAGGAACTGGGTATTGTTATGTCCCACACCTCCCGAACCCATCCACTGCGGTGGCTCCCGGGGCCACCAATCCATTACAGCAGCCCTACGAGCTGCGCGGTCTACCGTAGAGGCAAACCGCACATCTCAATAAAAGCGCCAGGCCGGCCAAGAACCCCGGTCCAACACTAGAAAAACGCAACTCAATAATCACACACATATACCTTTAAACACAATCTCAGACATTTTTATTATCACAGTCAAACAAAATCACAGCCAGGCAAAGAATCAAATATTGATTATACTACAAAACTAAACATAAAATTATAAAACTCGTCCCAAGCGAGAGTACTCGGTAGGGGTGTGTCGGTCCAGGTATTTCCCTGGAACGGTTCCAACGGTTACGGTGACAAAGATGTAACCGTTCCAAATTACCGGTACAGTTCCATTACCGATACAGGCGATCAAATCCCACTCACATGGCATGGATGAAGCAGGCAGTCAAATCCCTATCGTCCTTCTTCCATGCTTATGATCTCAACTTGCAATACAATAGCATCATTTTCCTTGACAATTCGCTAAAAGGAAGGAATTTGAACAAGTGTTACAAAAGAGGCAATTTATTATAAATAATAGTTACCAAACAATTCAAGGAAAGAATTATGACGTTGCAGTTTAAGAACTTAACATGACAATAATAAATTAATAAAACTGGAGACAACTTCCATGCTAACCTGTCCAGAAGATAACTTCCCGCTCAAGAGCCATTCCATGAACCATTCTCAGTCCATGGAAGTAGTAAGGGCGCTTCCAGGTACAACATGGAACAGAACTGAGAACAAGATCCATGCTTACCGGTCCAGAGCCATTGAACCATTCTCTGTGATATCTTATCGGTCCGGTTACATCCTTACCCGTCCAGTTCCATCCTCACCAATCAGAATGATCAGATTGATGAGATGATTGATCAGATCATTCTGATTGGTGAGGATGGAACTGGACCGATAGAAAAGATTCTCTTCCCGGTCCAGAGCCATCTTAAGATATCTTATCAGTCCGTGGAACTGGACCGGTAAGGGTCGAGTTTTTGTCACTGCGTGGAACCGTTCCAACCTGATACTCGGTTCCACAGTCCCGGTACAGCTGTACCGACACACCTCTAGTACTCGGTATATTCCTCTGCTGAATAAAAATTAAACACCATAATAGTTACTAATAATATTCATTGACACCATGCCCACATACAGTATACTGAGATAACAATAAACATAATAAATTATTTAATCCATCTAAGTAAAGTTAATAACAAGTTTGGTCAATATCACATAGCTAGCCGGTCAAATTTTCGAAATTAAAATCTAAAAGTTCCTCAACAGAGTAAAATGCCTCTTTCTTCAAAATATTTGTGATAAAATTAATAAATTTGGTTTGGGACATTTCTTGCAATCTGATTGGCTTTTTATTATATAATTTTTCCCCCCGTAGGTAGGTATGTGCATTATGTGATCTTCGCAGTCGATTTTGGATTTCTATGAATTTTCCACTGCCCCTTGTGAAAAGATCGTGAAATTCATTAATTTTTCGCCACGTTTTCTCGTTGTGGTGTGCATACTTTGAACATTCTTTTATATAAACACAGGAAAGAGTCAAGATACCCAAAGCGATAAGGAGCTTTAACAATCATACCTATATTGTAACGACTAAATTAGGTACTCTGATACACCGTCTCTGTACGCTAGATATAATTCTCCACTGTCATCTGTAAGCCTGCTATTCAGAAATAACCGATTGTTTCCATTACAACCAGGATTTACGACAAATCGACCCAGTGACCTCTTGTAGACAAATAAGGGAGATATGAACAATCTGTCTCGCACTATTTTTTCCCACAATCGCGCTCAACTGGCGAGGTCGATCAATCTACGATTGGTAAATGGCCTGAGGGATTTGCGGATTCAATCGTCCTCTCGCTGCAGTTGTGTGATTGTTATTGTCGGATGAATTGTAGGGAAGAGTCTTTCAACCTGTAGGTCCCCTTTTTCCATCAAGATGGAAGTGGTTACAGTTTTTCTGGTAGCAACTGTGTTCAGTACGTACGCCACAGCGTGTATGCACGTTATGAGGCACAAGTCGAACGGAAGGAACTTTATTCGGAAACGATTCACATCATCGGATTTGGATGGAACGGAAGGCGAAAAAATAACTCACAAGGATTTGGATACTTTCTTAACTGATCGTTTCAATGCAAACGACGCCTCACCAATAAACTGTTGGACACAAAAATTTTGGGAAACCAAAGTAAGCAACGTAACTTATAATTACTTGATGGATCACAAAACTGAAATAATTCTGACCGTAATTCCAATATACGAGAATGTAAGACGGTGCGTCCTAAAAGCTTTGTGATATTGGTAGAACGAGATGGAGAAAATTACATTACAGTCATTGTGAAGGCGTACATACCGAACCCAATTACCTGGGAGGCAATATCCCCTTACGTGTTCAGTACGAGAACTTTACCCAGTGAGAACTATTCGAAGAACTTTCCAAACGTCCGAAGCGAAACTATTTTCATACATCAAAGAGGGGGGAGAGTGGAGGTGGCCCTTAAATACGTCGAACGCTTCCATTTGACCAATGGAGCGGGTTTGGACGAACGCAGCAAGAACTGGAGTAAACGCCTGGCAGGGGATGATCCTCGTTACGCCCCTGGATTGTTGATCAGTCAATTATAAAAAAAAACGGACCGACCTCAAAACTGATGATGGCATCCCACTAAAAAGGAAAAAATAATAACGACAACTTATTCAGATAGGTTGGTAGGTAGTTACGCATTGAAGTCGCCGACGTGCCCATCTGCAGAGACAAACATACAGGAGTAGATTCCACTTCCATCTGGTTAGTATTACAACATGGGTCGATAGTGCAGTACAAAACAGGAATGAGAGTGGGTACCTATCATTGAGGTAGTGCATGTGTTCCAAAATTATTAGGTAGTACGTCACTGCTGTCGTATGAAGGAGGATGAGAGAGTTACAATAAGTGTGAATCCCCGTGCGAAATGTTGGGATTCCAACAAATCATCTCTTGATTAGATAGTATCTAATAGTTATTTATCTAATTATACGTGATCAATCTTTGATTACATAATATCTATTTAATCTTATATTCCATGTATGGCATATTGAATGTAGAATTGTCTAGATCATGATGTGAGTTTGTGATATGGGTTCATACTCAAATGAACCAGTTAGTGCTACAACATGCGTCGATAGTGCAATACAAAACAGGAGTGGGGGTAGGTAACTAAGTAAACAACCTTCTCATGTTGAATTTTTATCCAACTGCCATTTTTGGTGACGCAGACGTCTTCAGCTGTTATCAAAGGAAATATTCTTACTGAGATTCACACTTAGTGTTTTAATTTTTAAATCATTCGTTTTAATTTTTAACTTATTAATTTTTTCGACTTTTATCATTTAATTTTTTTTTAAATTTTACATAATTTACCTACTACCAAGTACTTTTGTTTAAAGTCGGTATTCTTTGAGTTACCGACCGTTAACCTTTTTTCTACATTTTTCGTTATTTTTCTTTTTTAAATCTTTTACTTGTATTTTTTAATTACTAATGGTTTTTTTTTAATGTGGAATTAATTATTACTTTTTGAGGTTTTTGATGAAGGTAGTAGGTAACTTTATTGTTTAATTTTTACATTTTATTTCAGTACCTATACCTACAGTATTATTGTTTAAAATAGTTATTAGTGAGTCCAAAAAATTATCAAACATATTGTTTAGTAATGCATGCATTCCAGGGGACGTCCCATTGGATAAGCATTAAGTCAATTAGAACCTGTTGGTGAGCGAAAAAACACGCATTGTTATTTCGCTTCCTCCTGCACCAAACTGCACCAAAACTTCGAGGAGTTGGGCGGGGGAGAGGATGCGGAACAATCTTCCCGAAAACCACGTTTTTTGAACTATTTTCACAAAATTTCAATACTTTTAACAAAGCAAAATGAAATCTGATTGATACGGGACCACTATGGATACTTGTAGAACACTTTTCAAAAAGAATCAGGCAGATTGGTGCCCGAATAAAAAAATGCTAGTGGTACAAACATACAGAAAAAAAAAAATCGTCGTCCCATGACACACCGAACTGTATAGTACCTCCTTCCTTCGGCGCGTCTTCGCCGCGCATGAAGTCGGTGAAAAACTCGGTGGTCGAGGAACTGACACTTTCAACGTGGTGCCGATGACTAGCGGAGCGCTGAAGTCGTTCGAAGAGCTCGTAGTGACACCAACTCTCGATTTTCTCGAGGATCCCGAGAACTTGGGACAAGAAACAATATTGACGGTGATCGTAATGTACCTACGCGGATAATGCCACCACTTGCCCAGTTGGATTCGTCGTTCTTCGATCGGATACCAGTTGCCAAAGCACCCAGCTGACAGCGTGTACATTCCTAACCAGTGATGGACAAAAACCCTGGACTTTATGCTGGAAGAATATTCCTGACATTAGAATTTGTAGAAAACTGTGATTGGTTTGGAATGTTAATCGTTTTGTCATATTTTTAGAACAATACGGCCTTGGAGTTTTGAATTTCATAATAAGTACGCCTTCTAGAGTAGCTGCTACCGAGTTAGAGTTGAGCTGAAATGAGAGTTTCAATAAGTTTAATAGCTGGAATTTCAAAAGGGCGAATCTTTCCTACGAATTTACGGTTTTTGCATCCCTTCGGTGATACAATGTTCTGGACTGAGGAAAAGATTGCGGGGTGTAGCAGTGTCTCTCTGAATTAATACTTTCAGGGGTAAACTTAATCAGTTATGTTTAACGTTCTTCAATTGTGCAAAATTATACTCGTACTGGTTCTTGTAATCTGGTTTACGGATTATTGGGATATGAATTTAATCGGGTTGAGAATGGGTTGCCACACTAGTCGCCACAGATAATTACAATTCGCTACCATTCTAAATTTAAAGTGTGTTTCGATATTTTGTTTTCAGCTAACTAAATTTCAAATCAACCCCCCCCCCCCCCCCCGAACTCGTGTGCAAAAGTTTGGTGTTTGTGTTCGCTGGTTTTTACCAACAAACACGACCCCCAAACGCCCTTAAACGCTTGTTGGCTAAAGTAAATTCAGCTGCCATCAAGCGTGGGGCCGAAAGGCTTACAGTAGGTACTACCTACCATACCATACTGCCTTCACAATCAAGTTTATTACAAAGAACTAAACGCTTCACACTCGATTCCGATAATTACCATCCGATTCCGAAGAAAAGTTCATAGATGGTCTGGGTTGACATGTAGGCGGTCCCTTAAGACGGTCATGCAATTGATGTTTCGAGATCAACTTCTGGGCATCGGATCATCTATACAATGGGGTTATGGATATGAGGAAGCTATGTGCCACACCCACTTGGGAGGCTTTTCTGTTTTCCACCCTCTATGTCCTGAGATTCATCTTTCTGGAAGTTCGATTTTCAAACTCTCTGTAATACTTCTTCTCCACTTCTACGCCAAAACCGATATTTTGATGGGTATCTCAATCCTTCAACTATCGTTTCTAGAAAAATAAAAAATTTAAAAAACCACCAATTTTTGAGGTATAATCATAGTGATAATATCAGACCCACCTCTACATCATCAACTGAGGGCCGGCAAAGGTTAGCTTCTTGAATTTGTCCAGATAGCTTGTCACAATATTATTTTGCCAAATTTCTTCTGAACCGTACAGGAAAACAACTCAAGATGTTGAGGAAATAAGACCTGTAGCTGGAAGTATCTACGAATAGTATAAAGTTTCGATTTTTCAATGTAGTGTTTATTGGTACCTTTTGGAGTGGGAAGTTCGGATAGTGTATTTTTGAAAACTTCAGGATGTAGAGGCTGCTGCATCAATAATCCATTAAAATACTCAAGAAGGGGACAGGTATTATTTAGCTCACAATTTTATTTGACTTCTCTCTCATATTGCTTATTTTTTTTATTTTCCTAACTAAAGCTTTGATGATTTCTATGAAAATTTTCTCATTAACTCACACTGCATGAATGTACTTTTTTTTATTTAAAAAAAAAAAATTTTTAAATAGAATTTTGACTGCTTGAAGCAAACAAAGGTGAGGTCAGTACTAATAATTCTGTTTTCTGTTCAGTCCCATAAATAATATCGATTTGTTACTGGTTATAATAAAAAAGAATCCTAATTACATTACTGCACGAGAATTTCAAATACATATTTTTCATGAGTGTACCAATGAAAAATTCAGAGTACGAAACGAGGGAGTTTTCATTTAAAATGAATTCAGAGAAGGGGTGGTGCTTAGGAGGGTTGGGAGAAGGAAAGCAATGAGAAAAGAAATGAATAAGAACCAAAAGAAACGGAGGAAACCCGGAAAACTCGGAGTTTTAATTAAGGTGCTCTACCCAGGACGGAGCTCGTGGAATAACGAAGTCATTGAGTTGCTTTGCAAAATGGCCGTCAAGTACTGATAGCTAATGCAGACAGCCGTTTTTCAGAGAAACGCAAGCTAGGATTTTTAATCCCACATGTGTCTCAATCCAACGACATCTCCAACGTTTTTTGCAACTAGGGAGTTTCACGTTATTGTTTGCGGAAAATAAACTGCAAGTATGCAGAGATAGAAAATTGCTTCGAGACTTGTTATTGTCCCTACCTGAGATTTGTTAGACGGTAGACATCATTCATGCAGTGGCGTCTCCTCCAGGCAAACATTGCAAACACTGTTTGCCTTACCAAAAATATGCAGAATGAATAAATACAATTTTGAGATTCTCCTATATTTCCATTTTTTGCAAGTGATATTTAGGTAGCCAATTTTGGAAAAATTTGTTATATAATATAGGGAATATTTCACGATAACCAAGGAAGTTAGATGACATAGGAGAATGGAATAAGTAGGTACGTATTTCGCTTAGGATACTTGGGTCATTTCAAAATTTGGGGTTATTTTGTCCTCGAACTTTTCCATAAATTATTGTTGAAGTTTTTATGTTTTTTCTCCCGTAAACGTCCTTTGTTTTGGCCACTGAGGCAAATCCTGAAGTGGGCGCACACTTTATCAAGTAGTTGCAAATTTATAGAATTTTGAATTTTTTCCCATAATTTCGACTTTGTAGGGAGAGAGAAAACCAAGTGTGAGTTGAACTCATGAAACCTTTTTATTCCTCCAAAATACGAGAATCTTAGTTTAGGAGTCTCTTTTACTTATCGCAATCACAGTCCGAAGCTATAATCTAGGTACATCAGAATTATCAGATTCTTCAAGTCTTTCAATCAGTCTAATCTTTCGTAAAATGTGGGTTAATGAAAAGTCAGAATTATATGACCCAGCGGTGTTAATAGTTCAGGTAACTCATAAAAATGTAAACGGCTTTGAAAAAAAAAACTTCTCTCCCTGCAATTCCATCTCTCTTCCTACAAACCAGCCTCTTCCCAGAAGTTGTAGGTAGAGAGGTTGTAGGGAGAGAGATTTGTGAGGTTATCACTCTCTACTGGCCTAACCGTTATTGATTCTGAACGTTAGAAAAAATACATAACACTATGGCATTCATAATTGTAATTTGAGTTTAATTAAACTTAGTTGAACACTTACCCTGATGAGTGAGGTGGTTGTAGGGAGAGAGAAAGTATTTACCTACTCTAAAAGCAGTGGCGCCTCCTCGAGGCAAGCATAGCAAACACTGTTTGCCTTAATAAAAATATGAAAAATGGATAAATTAATTTTTATTGAGATTCTCCTATATTTCTATTTTTTTCAAGTAATATTTGGCCGATTTTGGAAAACTTTTATAATATTTGGGGACTATTTCATTATTATCAAGGAAGTTAGATGAAATAAGTACGTATTTTGTCGTGGATACTAGCCCGCAACACACCTGCGAGTTGAAAAAGGTTGGTAACTACGATGGATTGGCGTTGATACGCAAACTAGCGCGGAGACCGGCGAGGCAAGGCAAGCAGTTCACAAAAATGAATTTTGCGGGACTGTTATGGATGAGAAAAGACGATCGGCGGGTAGGCAGGGGATCAAGTATTGCTATACCCCCACTATAACAGCGTAAGCAAAGGCAAACAATCCACTAGCTGTTTCGTGACCTTGAAAGCGGAGAAAATTTGAAGATGAGCCATGGATACTAAGCCATGGGTTACGCTTCCTCAGCAACCAGTAATCAAGTTTTTTTTTTTTTTAAGGAATTCTTTATTTCTTTGAATGGAGTGTGATGCATTTCATCTAAATAAGCTCGATTGTGAAGCGAAAACATGGTTGGTAGGTAGTGACAATGGCAAAGCTGTCCTCTTTGCTGACGCACAGAAAAATAATAAACCTTTGTGTAATAATTTGCTGCCTTTTTTACTGTTGTTTATTCCTCTAAGACTAGTCAAGGTGTTTGCCTGATGAATATTGTCACCCGACGCCACTGCTAAAAGCTTCAACACTTCACAACATTACCCACACAACTGGGAGCTTGGAAATTCAACAAACTTCATTAGCTTCGGAAGCCATCTTGCAGCAGTGTTCACTTTTGTTTTTCATGACACAAAATAATCGTTTTCCAGGAGTGGGCAGGCATTTCAAAAAAATTGTAGGGAGAGAGAATAAAACCTTGTGACAGCATCAAAACATAGCAAAAACCCTTCAAATTCATGGAATTTTCGTTCGTTTCTAATTTATTCCTGAAGAGGAGAGTATCCTGGACCAATAACGTTTTTTACTTAAATTAAAGTATGAATATAGAGTTCTCCAAAAATTTTCAAAGTTCCCAACCTACCCTCTGTGACAGGTGTAGGGAGAGAGAATTGGGATCATTAATGATTTTTAATTATCTGAGTTAATTTATTAGTGAAATTCATTCTATGTGATCTTTGTAGACACCAACCTGCTGTATCTCCCTGAAAAAATTCTGAATTTCCAAGACAAATAGAGTGTTCACAAAAGCTGCGTGACAAGAAATAACCCCAAATTTTGAAATGACCCACTTCTAGCCCGCAACATACCAGAGAGTTGTAGAGATCGGTTACTACAATACGCAAACTAGCGCGGCAATGCAAGGCAAAAAATTTTTTTTTTCCTTTTTTTCTATTTAATAGTAAAAAAGAAAAAAAATTGGGTGTGGCACATAGTTTCCTCGTATCCATAACCCGATTGTATAGATGATCCGATGCATAGTAGGTAGTTAATCTCAAAACATTAATCTCTAAGTACCTTTCACTGCCCTCATAGGGGACCATCTACACGCTAATCTGGACAATCCTAGAAAATTTCATCAAGTTCGGATGAAAAATTAAGTGAGTAGGTGTATGTGATTGGATCAAAAAATTACATAGCCTCGGCTGGGTTTCGAACCCGCGACCTTAGGAGCCCAAATGAAGACTTTTTCTTCTGAGCTACCGATGACCTGTAATTAATAGGATTCGAGATTCTCACAGGAGACCATCCCTCCATGAATGAATCCCTCTATGAAAAACAATTCTCTGTGATTTTCATAGGGGACCATCTACAACCTAATCCACATAATCCCAAAAAATGTCATCGAAATCGAGTGGAAAATGTGGAAGTTATGGCTGTTACAAGAAAATTCACGTTTGCGCATGCGCAGTAGCTACTATCAGTCCGAAGGTGGCGATTTTCATAGGGGACCATCTAAATACTAATCTGTAACATCCCTGAAAATTTCATTGAAATCGGATGGAAAATGTAGAAGTTATGACCGTTACAAGGAATTCGCGTTTGCGCACGCGCAGTCGCTTCTATCAGTCCGGGGATGATGATTTTCATAGGGGACCGTCTACACACCAACCCGCACAATCCGTGAAAATTTCATAGAAATCGGACAATAACTTCGTATAGTTATGCGCGTTACAAGGAATTCATGACAGACGGACAGACACACAGACACGGAACCAAAATTGTTCAGAAAGGTCTAAGACGCAAAACGCGAGTGGAAATTTTGATTTTGGAGAACTTTTTTTTTCGTCCTTGAAAAGTGAAAACAAAGCTTCCGCTACCTTGGTAGACTCGGAAGCAATAAGAATTTTGAGGGACTGTTTCGGATGACAGGCGACGATCAACTCGTAGGCGGGAGGTCAGCGTGGGGTCCAGTATTGCTATACCCCCACTATCACAGCATCAGCCCAGGCAAACAATCGAGGAGCTGTTTTGTGGCCTTGAAAACAGAGAAAATTGGAAGATGAGCCATGGGTTAAGCATCCTTTTCAACAACTAATCAAATTTCTTAATGAAGGAATTCTTTATTTCTTCGGATGGAGTGTGAAATGTTTATTCCTCCAAGATGGTCAAGCTGTTTGCCTGACGAATATTCTCACCTGACGCTACTGCATTCATCTCGTGCCTCCAAAAGAATTTCGTATCTTACAAAATAAACCTACGATCCTTCCCTTGGAAAGCGGGTCACCTGGACCTACGGAGAACCGCATCCACAGCCCGTCCTAAGGCATCTTCGTCCACTCTGATGAGGTTGCTGCACCAGAGGATACTCTCCAATAGCTCATCCCTCGTATCCACCATTGCTTGGTACACCCTAGCTAACAGGTCCCCCCCCCCCATTCCCCCACAAGTAGAAGTCCAGGGGCGTGAGGTCTGGGCTTCTAGCAGGTCAACCAACAGGACTTCGAAAATCGCCCCTAACTCATCATCACCTAATATGGGGGACACATTGAAAATATTTATAAAATAAAATCGTTAGAATACTTTAGCGTAGATAATTATTATCCAACAATCCGAAGCATAAGAACTATTGAAATCACCACAGGAACCCGAATTAGGAGAACTAGGATATCTACATTCTGTTTACTTCCATGTCGTTATCGCCTTACTTAAATCTTTAGTTTCACATACTCACACAGCCCTGTGAGTGGCAATATTCGATTCAGCAAGAAAAATCACTTGGAAAATCGCCCCAAACTTCATTCACCGCAAGTGATGAATCTGTCACTACGTCATGCTGAACCCACGAATTCGATAAAAATGTCACGCTTTTTCTCGCGGAAACACAAATTTTTCCAAAATTAGAGCATTTCAAAAATATGGATAGGTACACCGTTGGATTGGTGAGCTTTTAAACCAACTGTTAGGACTAATGCAGGAAAAAAAAAGCCGTACATTCAGCGAGGCAAACGATTGAAAAAACTGATAATTTCCTATAATTTACAAATTTTTGTCGTTGGGCTTATTTTTTACATTTAAATCTATTTACGAAAAATTCAACTTGCACTATCGTGACAGGAAATTTGATGATCTTTCCAGTGATATAATCAAATTTTAATTTACTTCATCAATTAATGGATCTATAACAGTTTTAGTGAACAAAGTCGAAAACACGAAAAAAAATCTTAAAAGTGAAATAACTCAAAAACGAAGCCTCCAGAAAAAAATTGCTGAGACATTTTTTGTTGGAAATTAGTTGTGGAATCGATCCCTAGCCGATGGTGCGCCCTTAACGTTTACACCCTGCATACATATGAAAAAACTGCTAAACTTTGAAAAACTTTTTATAATGTTCCAAAACATAGTTTTATGACAAAAATTTTAAAAAATATAAATTTTATAACTTAAATATTTGAGGCCACATCAAAAACGGGATTATTTTTAATAAATCAGCAAAAATAATGCTTTTGCAATTTTTGATACCTAGACTTGGAAGCTATGAACCTAATAATCGTCAAGTACATACAATAGCTCGCTTTGCACCACCAACTTAACTGATTATTTTATTAACCAATAAACAGCTTCAACATCGTGATGTTTCTCTCTCAAATTTATATTGTTTTCCAATTCTCCGAATAGCACGACTGAGAGCAACTGTTTTACGGAGTGAATTATTCTACGGCCGGGCTTACCGTAGTAGATTGGTTCATTAAAACGCTCGTGAGTAATTTATAGGGTGTAAATTAACGTAGGGATGTAAAGAAGTGAGAACGAGAATCTCAGCGTCCAGCCACTGATTTTTGAATGTTGAATTGGTTAAAAGCCAAATACGGTGGATGAGCTTGTTAAAACCTTAGGTAGAAGAGTCATCAGTCAACGGATAGGACTGCAAAGATCAGAGCCTACTTACTCGTTCCCCTCTCCAAGGCATATTCGGCTCATTACCTGCAATAACATACGCCCTAGCTCAAAAAATTTCGATACTAAGGTATTGTTTTATCTTCAATTTAAAATAGTATTGAATTCTAGAATCGAATGAGACCAAACTGAGCTCTGTAAGTTCAAATAAGAACTTGAGTGTCGGACTTACGATGAGTCCAACATGAGGCCTAATCTCCGTTCAAATTTTAGCTGACCTATGTTTTTCTTCGTGTTGTTTGGTGGTGACAGTGGCAAAGCTGTGTTCTTTGCAGACGAGTGATCTATGTAGAAAAATAATAATTTGCAGCGTTTTTGTTTTGGCGTTTGATACTAAGTGGAACCAGGGTCGTCTCTTAAGAATTGCCACTAAAATGCGATGGTTGTTGGTTTGTTCGAGTTGTACTAAGTTTTACGTTCTTAGCAACCAGTAATCAAATTTCCTGAAGAAGGCACCAGCAATTCCCTATCCCTTCGAATTGAGTGTGAAGCCTTTATTTCCTACAAATAAACTCGATTGTGAAGTAGGTATGTGGTAGGTGGGTAGTAGCTATGGTTGGTACTAACTGACAACGGCAAAGCTGTGTTCTTCGCGGGCAAGTGATCTAATTAGAAAATAATAAACCTTTGTATAATTATTTGAAGCGTTTCCTAATTTCATAGATAACCCATCTGCAAAAACATTTTTTTTTTTTTTTTTTTTTTTCATAACTTTGGTCAGTACATTCCACAAACCTTGGTGCCCAACTAGAACCTAAATGGAGCCCATATAAAAAATTTCATCAAAATCCGGCCATGGAAACTAAGGAAAATTGTGCGTACGGCAAACGGACGGATACCTAATTTATTTTTTTAAATTCGATTTTCGGATTCTATGTACCTTGAAATGTAAACCATCAAATTCTCTTCTTAATTTGGTGACTTTTCTTGCTCAATTCGAGGTAAAGGTTATTACCTAGAATATCTCTTATACCCCATTCGTTCGCTGTTTTTCCTCGTTTGCCATGGATCGATTTTTATGAAATTTGGCAGAAGGACTTCATTTGGGGTCAAACTTCTAAGGAGTGAAAAATAAGGGCTCAATTTTCCAAAACGTCCTTCCTCAGAAACTAGCAAAGATGTTGTTTTTTAATCAATTAAACATAGTATATAATTTTTAGAATCGAATGAAACCACCCAGAGCTCTGTAGGACCAACCGTCCACTTCTTAAGAATCATAAGGGTTGGAATCAAGATAAATCAGTAACACGAGTGTGAATCGCAAAAGAGGCCTAATCTCCGTGCACATTTTAGCCGATCAATATGCGTTCGTTATTCGTTTATTCGAGTTGTACTTAGTTCCAGTCCTCAGCAACCAGTATTCAAATCTCCTAATGAAGAACTTAATGAACTCTTAATTTCTTTGAATTGAGTGTGAAGCGTTCATTTATTCAAAATAAACTCGATTGTGAAGCGAAAAATGTTTGGTAGGTTGTGGCAATAGCCATTGCAGACCAAACCTGTATGAAAAAAGTTCAATTTCTCCCTTGCGAGGGAAAAACATTAAATCATGTTTAATGTTTTTCCCTCGCAAGGGAGAAATTAGATTGCCGATCACTCAGCTGATCAGTGACCACTCAGGCGCCTTCAGCATTCTCCATTGACCCTGCTTCTCAAATTTCAGCTTCCTGCGTTCAACAGGAGAGAAAATGGCCTTGGAGCTCACTCAGCTGATCAGTGACCATCTTGGTACAACTAGACCCCAAATGGAGCCGATATAACGTGGTAACTAAGAAATCGGTCCGTGGTAACTAAGAAAAAAAAGCGTTGCAGATTTGCGTGTCGGAATTCACAGAATGACCCCCAGCCCTAAAACATTAAACATGTTAATTGTAAACCTTCGTGTAATAATTTGCAGCGTTTTGCTTCCGAGTCTACCAAGATAGCGGAAGCTTTGTTTTCACTTTTCAAGATTGAAGAAAAAAGTTCTCCAAAATCGAAATTTTCACTCGCGTGTTACGTTTCAGACCTTCCTGAACAATTTTGGTTCCGTGTCTGTCTGTCATGAAATCCTTGCCACAGCCGTAACTTCTATTCTATTCGATTTTCAGATTTCACGTACAGTTTAATGTGAACCATCCATGTTAGGGGGGACATACCTCGCATTCCCAGTTCACAATTTTTTCTTATTAAACCAAAATGGTTCTGAGAACATGACACAATTCACACTTCTTACTGCACTATTTGTTGAAGTTTTATTTTTTTCTGTTTATTTATATTTTGCTTCGAATCGAGTTCAATGAAGACCCCCGTGAACCACGATGCGAAAGCCATAAAAACCTCTGCACCGCAGGGAGGCGTGAAAAGAGTATGATTTCTAATAGTCGAGGAACATTACTTCCTTGCCGACGCAAACACAATCCCGACGAATCACATGTAAATCCGTTACTGTGATGAATAGCGCTCCGTCGTTTTCCCGCGTTTTCCAACTTCAATGAGAATAATGAAAAAAAAAAAAAAAAGAGTTGGAAAAGACTCCGTTGCTGGGGTTTGTTTGAGTTTGTTACACGATGCAGAAGAAGCAACGTTGGTGGATCGGTTGGAACAACAGTTCATTCGTAGAAAAATGTTTTCGGTTCCAAGTTTCAATATAAAATTACACGTACCAGGAAAGGAAAAGGCGAAGCTGCTATATTGAAATTACTGAGCAACGTATAGTTGGTAGATTCAGTCAAAATTCGGAAAAACATGGTTTATAGATTGGTCGAAATATTTTACCTCCCACAACGTGAAGGCGATCAAAAATTGTTGGACTGGAAATGAGATGGATTCGTTGAAACATCATTTTAAAATGGTACAAATTATCACAGTTTGAACAATGTTATTATTCTGTGTATGTACGTAGATATGTATACAGGGTGTCTACACTTTCGATGGGCATAACTTCAGGGTTCGATTCTACAAGGTATTTCCAACAAAAAATGTCTCATAGCAATTTTCTTTTAACCCACTCAAAATTCTATTTTTTTCACTTTAAAGTTTTTTTTCGTGTTTTCGACCTCACGGCACTGATATGGTCTTAACTTCCCTTATTTCTCCTGGAAATTCAAATCTGACTACACCGTTAGAAAGATCGTTAAATTACCAAGCTACCTAAAGCAAAATCAATCAAAATCATTCTTTACTTTTGGCTTATTTTACACCCGTTCGTTTCACTTGAAATTTTCTAAATCCCCATCAGGGAGGAAATTTGACGCTCTTTCCAATGATATAATCAAATTTGAATTTACTCCATCAATTAAGGGAGTTATAGCCATGTTAGTGATGTAAGGTCGAAAACACGAAAAAAATCTTAAATGTGAAATAAGTCGAAAACGAAGCCTCTAAAAAAATGCTAAGAGACATTTTTTGTTGCAAATTAGTAGTAGAATCGAACCCTGCCCGGTGGTGCGCCCGTAAGGGTGACACCCTGTATATCTGTGGTATATCCCATGTTCCTATTGGATAGTGGATACTCTAGGAAAATTTCATGTACCACGTTATGTGATACTGCTCCATCATACCAATCTCAAGCGGCAGAATGATGGATGGGAACTGTCAAGGTATTGAAAAAGTCCATTCATGCAGCATGAGTTAATGAGCAAATTTTCAAAGAAATATTCAAACCTTTGGTTACGAAAATCGAAATGTTAGCTGTATGAGAGAGAAGTGAGCATTATGGGGGTGGCCTGAATCGTTAAAATTAAATACGAAAGAGACCTTGAGGATTGAACATACAAAAAATGCCAAAGTAAAGGCTACATAAAATGTCAAAATCAAAACTTGTTAGGCTGAAGTCACTACCAAATTGGACTGCATGAGGTACTTATTTGGGGATAGATTTGTACGGGAAATCAAGGAGGGCTCCACATTTCATAGGTCTGAGGGCTCTGTGTTTAACATTAGGAAGTGTCTTTGCACGAAATTTTATTGGGGGTTTGTACGATTGAAGCCTCATCAAACTTCTATCCTAGGCAAAACAGCTACTTCGATAGAATAAGGTATCCTCATCCTCCTCCACAATCATAAGATTAGCCACAGGCATATTTCTCTTGACCTGTACCAGTTATACTCGTCGATGCTGGAGAGTTCCCACTACTCCACTGACGATCTATTATGGCTCTGAGATTTGCTTCAAAGGTCAAAGCATGTGGCCAACATCCGTTCCATGGCGCTTCTATTGATCCTCTCCCTCTGGGCTTTCTCCGATACTTATGTAGGTACCTCACTGGGTCTGATACATTCTGACCTCTCCCATTGGCTAAAAATCATGCGTTGCTACCTTTCGCTCACCCTAGACCGAAATATTGTCGGATCACATAGCGACGTCGTTATTTTGAAATGTAACGACCAAAATTGACGAATCCGACGCCATAATGTCAACCGAATAACGAGTTACAGAATCGGCCTACTGGGGTCATCAAGAAAGAAACGCTGTTATCGGAAAATATCGATACCTTAAAGCGCAAAGGCGCTATGTCCATCCACCTTCCACATTTTTTATTTTTTCTGATTTCAGAAGAACTCAAATTCAACAAAACTATTATTGAGTTATCTTGACGATAATAGCTTCAAAATTTATTGAGGAAATTAAAGAATTTAGTGTAGTAAGCCACTATTTTAGGAATTGTGCATTGGTGATAATTTCTTTTGCGTTTTTCCCAAAACTCCGTTTTCGGACATAGCTGCTTTGTGCTTTAAGGTATCGATATATTCCCTTCATGAGGTCATGAAAAACACAATAAACCAACGTATGCAACAGAAGCTGGTTGGTACCGACGCTATTGCTTGTAGTTACCATTCTAAAAAAACGTCTGCCAAGTTGGGTGGGCAGTATAGCTTCCTCACTCATTGTAACATGGACGTATAGAATCAGTTGGCGAAAAACAGGAGAGGAAATGGCCTTGGAGCTCACTCAGCTGATCAGTGACCACTCAGGCACCTTCAGCATTCTCCATTGACCCTGCCTCTCAAATTTCAGCTTCCTGCGTTCAACAGGAGAGAAAATGGCCTTGGAGCTCACTCAGCTGATCCGAAGGTGCTGAAATTTATAGGGGACCGTCTAGGACCTAACCCGCACAATCCCTAAAAATTTCATCAAAATCGGACCACAGGTTAGTATAGTTTTGCCCGGGACAAGGATTGACCACAGACAGACAGACAGACAGACCGACAGACAGACAGACAGACAGACAGACAGACACGGAACCAAAATTGTTCGGGAAGCTCTAAAACGCAAAAAGCAAGTGGAAATTTTGATTTTGGAGGACATTTTTTTTTTTCACTTCTTTCACGAATACAAAGCTTCCCTACCTTCGGTAGTGAGGAAGCAAAAATCAACATCATCATTTTGGTATATTATTTTCAATAATGAACCTTTGGAATCGACCAAGAAAAAAAAATTTTCAACACCCCCTCAAAATTTGTTGGTTTACGTTTCAAGGTACGTTAAATCCAAAAATCGAATAAAAACGCTGCAAATTATTACACAATGGTTTATTATTTTTCTATATAGATCACTCGTCTACAAAATTACCAACCATCCATTATGAAAAAAATTTAAAAAAATAAAAAAAACTTCGCCCCCTGCACCCCCGGATGATTTCCGCTTAGAGCCTAATGGCTAAAATGTGACATACCTTGAAAAGGTTTTTGCTCCCTCTCCCTCTTTATCTTTCTCCCACTGTAATATTTAAGATACCTCCTTATTCATAATAACATCAGGTTGTCAAGCATATTTGTCTTCAAGCATATGATAAATCATAGCGCTACTTTCCTGTCGCTTTTTCCTGTCGCTTTTTACTGTCGATTTTTCCTGTCGCTTTTTACTGTCGATTTTTCCTGTCGTTTTTCGGCGGGGGGTCCCATCGCTAAGACCTTTTCAAGGTTAAAATCAAAATCACCAACCATTGATCGCATTTCGGTCAGCTCTAATTTGAACGGAGATTAGGCCTCTTTTGCGATTCACACTCGTGTTTTGATTTATATATATATATATGATGGGGTGGTTGATTGACCTTTCTAGACTTGATTGTTTTTTCAATTTCTTTATTGCATCGCGACGTTTCGACCCTGGATCAGGGTCCTAATCATGCGTATATGTAGCGAGATGGAGTAACAAAACATCACAATGATGAGGAACAAATTAGCTTATAAACTATGTATGTGTTTATAAAACTGTGGCAAAAAACTTTGTGTCACTAGCAGAGATGGTAGCAGACTCAACACAGTCTGCTACCATCTCTGCTAGTGACACAAAGTTTTTTGCCACAGTTTTATAAACACATACATAGTTTATAAGCTAATTTGTTCCTCATCATTGTGATGTTTTGTTACTCCATCTCGCTACATATACGCATGATTAGGACCCGACCCTGATCCAGGGTCGAAACGTCGCGATGCAATAAAGAAATTGAAAAAACAGTCAAGTCTAGAAAGGTCAATCAACCACCCCATCATATACTTCAACTAGACAGTTCTACACTCTATATATATATATATATATATATATATATATATATATATATATATATATATATATATTTCAATATAAACCCATAAATTTTCGTAGGGAGCGAACGGTTTGTCCTACAGAGCTCGGCATGGTCTCAAATAATTCTAAAAATTCTATAGAATCTTAAATTGAAGGAAAAACAATACCTTTATATCTAAATTTTTTGAGTTAGGGCGTTTTCAAAATTTCAAAATTGATTTTGGAACCCTTAGAAGTGACCTACATCAACCAAAAGCTTCGGGGCACAACTAGACCCCAAATGAAGCCTACATACCAAATTTCATCAGTATCGGTCAATAGTAAGTGGCAAAAGTGCCGCGTACGGCGGACGGCGTACGGCGGACGGACGGCCAAATTTTTATTCGATTTTTGGATTCTACGTACCTTGAAACGTAAACCATCAAATTTTGAGGGGGGGGTTAAAATTTTTTTTTTCTTGGTCGATTCCAAAGGTTCATTATTGAAAATAATAAACCAAAATTTGGCCGTCCGTCCACCGTACGCCGTACGCAGCACTTTTGCCACTTAGCGTTGACCGATTTTGATGAAATTTGGTATGTAGGTTCCATTTGGGGTCTAGTTGTGCCCCAAAGATTTTGGTTGATGTAGGTAACTTCTAAGGGTCAAAAAATGAATTATGAAATTTTTAAAACGCCCTAACTCAGAAAATGTTGATATAAAGGTATTTTTTTTCCTTCAATTTAAGATTCTATAGAATGTTTAGAATTTTTTGAGACTACGCGGAGCTCTGTAGGACAAAATCGTTCGCTCCCTACGAGAATTTAAGTGTTGGACGTACGATAAATCAGAAACACGAGTGTGAATCGCAAAAGAGGCCTAATCTCCGTTCAAATTTTAGCTGACCGAAATGCAATCGATGTTTTCCTTCATGTTGGATGGTTGGTTGCTTTGCAGACGAGTGATCAATATAGAAAAATAATAAACCATTGTGTAATATTTTGCAGCGTTTTCATTCTAAATAATAAACCTTGTGTAATAGTGAGGATGTGAGCTAGCTTCCACTATGACGAGAATCAATCTGAGGCGTATAAAATTCCCTTTGTTTTTTAAAAGTTCATTTGTACTCCTTTTGAATCCTCTGTGGTACCAGTGTGGACCCGGAACGTGGGTGATTGGAGTGGTCAAGTGAGGAAGGTTGGCTCGTGGTCCAGAATGCGCCCTTTCGTGGCCTGTAATACCAACTAAGAACGCGAACTTGGAAAAAGAAATTCCTTGGTTCTTTAAAAAGGCCTGAAAGAGAGAGTGACAAGGATGGAGTGAGGAAGGAAAACTCTTCTACCCCCACTTAAAACCACCCCAGTGTTACTTTTTAATACGCTCAGAGCGCGGGCACGTCGTTGACGTTGGTGAAAAAAAAATAAGAAAAAATGGGACACCCCCGTCGTACTCACCCGGAAAAAAAAGTGTATTCATAAAAGAAAAGGAGTTGTGTGTCGAGGGAGGTGGAGAAGTTGAAGTGTGTATAGAAAAGTAGGAGGGGCACCGCTCGTCGGATGACTTTGTGAATAAGTAATGACCGAGAAAAATACTACTACTGGAGGAAATAGGGTTGCAGAGGACAAGATAGCGGGAGAAAAGCCCGGGAAAGATGATATCAGGCTCTGGGTGACCTCATTAGGGTGTTCCTCGACCGGTGGGCCCCTTCAATCAACTGACTGGAAGAAGCTCTTCCTCATCTTAACAGCTGATACCGTCTTACTTCCTCCTTCCACCTTAACTACCTTTAACCTCTTACTTACTTTTCTTCCCTTACCTTACCACCTTTTTTGCTTTTTTCTATAACCGCACTCATCTTAAGTCTACTTTTCTTTTCTCGCGGCTTTTAACGGGTTTCCTTACGTTTTTTTCTCAGCCCCTTTCCGAAGGAAGCTGGATCCTTTGATGAGGTTCTCTCGGACGGAGGTTCAGGTCTATTAGGGGCGAGAAAACCGCATTTTCTTGTCTTTTCCTCCCATCACTCGCTCTCTCTCCTTATTTATTTTCTCCCCTTTTTTTCGCTTCCTAAGAAAGTGTGAACGGCGAGAAGGTTGAATTCAGTAGATAAGGGAGGTAGTTTTCAATCTATTAGTGTTATCTGATGACTCGACGTTTCTATCTCATTTCGTTTGTGAATAAATAGCTAGTGTGGGTTAATGAGTCATAACTACATACAAAAAACCCACCGCTACACTAAAGTTCATGGAAACATGAATTTAGGTCTTATGAAGAGATTGATAATGACACATCTATATTTTTATAATAGGTAGACCAAATCGGAGTAGAAATGAGCCAATAAATACAGATATGCAGCATATTATGCTGCATGAGTATATGCATCTAATATTATTAGAAAATATATTCATAAGTTGGGGTTTACCCACAGGGAACTCAAGCTCGTTCTGCTATGCTTCTTGGTCCGTACAATCTCCGTCATGCCCTCCATCTTCCATTCACCCTCTTCTACGCTTCGTCTTCAAAGAACCGTTTTTGTAAACATATTATTAAGTAATGCATGCATTCCAGGGGACGTCCCATTGGATAAGCATTAGATCAGTTGAACCAGTTGGTAAGCAATAAAACTGTTTCACTCGATGTTATTTATTTAGTATTTCAGGCAAGAACTAGTGGACTCCCCCCCTCCATCACCCTTATCCGCCATAACGTTTCTACTAGCGGCATGGGAGCATCGAATTTGAAGAGCTTTTGGAAATCCATCATCTACAGGTGGCTGATTTTACCCCTAAATTACTACCTACTTAACTAATTACAATGGCGTCGTAACTCAGAATGGATGAAAAAAAGAGCGATTTTCTAGTTGAAACCACTTACTTTTCGGGCGCCGTTCCGAAAAATTCCAGTTAAATCCAAAAATACATACCACCACATGATCCAGCGTCGAAAATTAATTAACATTGCGCACCTTGGTCATATTTGAGATCCTTGAGAGAAATCATGAAGATTTTTAAAAACTTTTCTTTACCACTATCTGGACGATTTCAGAGGGGGGGTGGAACATCTTGTGCGACACCCTGTAGTATGTTGGTATGGCATACCTACCAAAAATCGAAAAAACAAAAATATACTATGGGTACTCAATGAGTTCAGGAAGACGAGTGGAACATCAACATGAGCTCCTAACATCTTCAGAACATACCCTGTGTATACAGTATGTTGGTCATAGTATACTGAAAATCGAAAAATAAAACAATATACGATCGTTGAACAATTATTGTGTACGTAAGGGTAATCTGAGTTCAGGGTGACGGAAAAAGTATTTTTTCAAGATTTTAAAAAATATTTCACATGAATTGTTTTTTTGAGCACATCGTGAATTTCGAAATAAAAATCGAAAGAGTAGGAAGCGCTGGAGATAGACAAAAACGGATAGAAGGGGACGTAAATCCTTCAAGTGGCGTAGGGGTATTTGTAACGAGAGACCGATCGAGCTCTGGATTGTAGTTTAATGTGACATGATCTACACAACAATAGATAATACTCTACGGAGGGGGAATAGAATGAAAAGGTTCCGTTTCCAGGGCTGTCCCCTAATCTGGATCTATCAAAATACCTATTGGCTTTGTACAGGAACAAGGTTCGTATCGAACGGTCTGAGGGGTGCCTGAATTGGTGTTTTGAATATTTCTGTGCTCAGATAACAGAGGAAAACCATTTATTTTCAAGTCCCTTCGTATAACTGGCCATTAAAAAACAGTATTATCAAAACATATTTGTTGAGGAGTTTGCATCATGGCTGTGAAAGCTCCTAGTAATGGGGAAAAGTAAAAAAAAAAAAATTTAAAAAAAAAAAAAAAACAGAGTTGAACTATAGGAGCTCAAATTGTTTTTATTTAATCCCACACATATCTCTCTCGCTTTTAAAAGGTTTTCATTAGAACCAATTAGTTGTAAATTTTCATTACACTACATCTTTAAATGAAAGACAGCTCGGCATGATTAAAAAAGTCTAGTCGAACAGCACGATTTAATTAATAAATTGACAAAGAAATCTTTGACCCTAATTGGACCACGGTCTCACTAGTGTCATCGAGAACATCTTCAACCCTTATTGGACCACGGTGTCACTAGTGTCATCGAAAACACCTTAGGAATTTCACAGAGTGCTGATGAAGCCGAATACCTAGGCATGGCACTAGACGCCAAACTTAGATGGAAAGCCCATGTCAAAAAAAGGAAGAACTCCGTCTAAAATTCAGAAAAATGCATTGGCTAATGGGGAGACGGTCGAAGTTGTCAATCCCGAAGAATCTTACATTGTACAACCAAGTCCTTAAACCATTCAGGACATATGGAGCTCAGCTTTGGGGCTGTACGGCTCAGTCATTTCGAGACTTCACCCAAAGATTCCAGAACAATGTGCTAAGAACGGTGGTTACTGCACCATGGTAATTTCGAAACGAACGTCTCCATCATGAGCTTCGGATCGAAACAATAAACGATGCTATAAAGCGAAAGCTGTGAGACACCTACAGCGGCTAAGATGTCACATCAACGAGGAAGCTGTCCAATTCCTTGATACAAGTGATATCATCAAAAGATTGAAGCGTACCGAACCACTCGACCTAGCTTACTTGTGAAGCAGTGAAGTGAAACATCCACCATAATCAACAAAACTCAGTGATGTATCTTAGTTTTGAATATATGTCCATATTTTCAAAATAATATTGTTGATAAGTTAAACTTGGTCCAATAAAGAATATTGAAAAACATTTTTCATGAATCTGAAATTAAATTCACCAAAGAAAATCGGTGATTCAATTTTTAAAATTTTAATTTCTTTCGGAAATTGTATCTACATATACAAATGCAAATCCTATCCTATTCTAACGGAAACAAACCTGAAGAGCTTCAATGCAATGTTTCGTTTAGATGTGAATCAATATTATAGGACACCAACAGATATTTGAGTTCAAAGAGGAATGATACGAGATGTTCTCAATGCCAGTGAACCTCCAAGTTCTGACATGTCGCTTCGAATTCAACATTGACAAGCCACTTTCGAGGAACCCACTAGGGAGCGTCACCTACAACCTCGATTACGGAAACTTCACATGAGACTTGTGAAGATTTCCTGTTATGTGGACGAAGGAATAAGGGTTCTTATCTCGCATAACATTAGCCCTCTCTCAGCCGCGTTACACCTAACTTTCTTACTGAGCCCCCCAACTCTCCTCCAAACTTGTTCAGTGGTGAGGGAATTTCAGGACTACGATTGTTCTACATGAAACAAAACCCTTTCTCCAACCCTCTCTTATTTGCGAGTAAGTCCCAACAAAGACTACTGTTGCGACGAGGGTATATTATCGCTGTTGAACTGAACGAAAATAGTTTCATGATGATGGCATAATAGAAGTGTGAGATTATTGTTTTAATGGGGTATTTTCACAAAAACAGTAGGTAGGCGAGATTCCTGAAGTCAGTGAAGTATTAGAGAATGCTGTAATCTACTGGAGAAAGTTGTTGGTTAGTCGTGTTCCAAAAGAATCCAAAAATGGAATGAGGTCTATGAAGGTGGCGGTATTTGAAGATGAAAGCTTTCCTACTTGAGTTTGACCAAGATACAGCAGCATTGCGCTGGTCGGCTGTGCCAATAAGCTGTGAACCATGATCGATGAGAAGTCACCTTGCTCTTGTAAAGGTCATGAATGAATGAATGAATGAAGTTTTTTGTTGAACAAACCAATAATGGCATTTCAATAGTCACATTTCGATAGGTACAATAGGTAAATTTAAGTATTTATGCAACAAGATGTGAACAGAATAACCAGGTAAATAGGTACATTAAACAATTTTTCGAGTGACTACGAGAATGAAACGCTGCAAATTATTACACAATACTTTATTATTTTTCTATATTGATCACTCGTCTGCAAAGCCACCAACCATCCAACATGAAGAAAAACATCGATCGCATTTCGGTCAGCTAAAATTTGAACGGAGATTAAGCCTCTTCTGCGATTCACACACGTGTTTCTGATTTATCGTACGTAAAACCCTTAAATTCTCGTAGGGAGCGAACGGTTTGTCCTACAGAGCTCCGCGTGGTCTCAAAAAATTCTAAAAATTCTATAGAATCTTAAATTCAAGGAAAAACAATACCTTTACATCGAAATTTTTTGAGTTAGGGCGTTTTCAAAATTCTTTTATGAACCCTAAGAACTGACCTACATCAACCAAAATCTTCGGGGCACAACTAGACCCCAATTGGAGCCTCAATACCAAATTTCATCAAAATCGGTCAATGCTAAGTGGCAAAAGTGCCGCGTTCGGCGTACGGCGGACGGACGGCCAAATTTTTGTTCGATTTTTGGATTCTACGTACCTTGAAACGTAAACCATCAAATTTTGAGGGGGTGTTGAACTTTTTTTTTTCTTGGTCGATTCCAAAGGTTTATTATTGAAAATAATAAACCAAAACTGAGAAGTAACAAATTTAAAATTCAACTATAATTACATATTAAAAAATTAACTCTCATATAAAATATATTACTTTACAAACACAGTCAAATCATGTTGAGCAATCCTCCCTTTTTAATGCTTTCTTTAATTTTCAAAAAAAAAAAATAATAATAAGCTATTGATTTCTGTCACTTTTCACCGTTACGTCACGGCCGACCACCCAGAGCTCTGTAGGATCAACCGTTCGGTCCCTATGAGAACTTGAGGGTTGGACTTACAACCATCAGATCAGAAACAAGAGCGTGAATTGCAAAGAGACCTAATCTACGTTGTAGCTGCCCAAAATGCGATTGTTCGTTTCTTCGAGTTGTACTCAGTTTTGGATCCGATTGTTTTCCGATCAGTTTTGGATCAGTTTTGGATTAGCAAGCAGTAATCGAATATCCTTGTGGAGGCTCATACAACCCGAATTGAATGAAGCGTTCATTTATTCGAAATAAATTTGTTTGTGAATATAATGGTTGTTAGGAAGTGACAATGGCAAATCTGTGTTCTTTGCAGGCTAGTGATCTACACAGAAAAATAATAAACCTTTGTGTAATAGTTTGCAGATTTAAAAAAATTATGCCTAGATGTATCTATTGTTTTTGCCATCAGGGGAGAAATTAGAATACAGAATTTTGGTTTATTATTTTCAATAATGAACCTTTGGAATCGACCAAGAAAAAAAAAATTCTAACACCCCCTCAAAATTTGATGGTTTACGTTTCAAGGTAGGTAGGTACGTAGAATCCAAAAATCGAATAAAAATTTGGCCGTCCGTCCGCCATCCGCCTTTCGCCGTACGCGGCACTTTTGCCCTTTAGCATTGACCGATTTTGATGAAATTTGGTATTGAGGCTCCATTTGGGGTCTAGTTGTGCCCCGAAGCTTTTGGTTGATGTAGGTCACTTCTAAGGGTTCCAAAATCAATTTTGAAATTTTGAAAACGCCCTAACTCAAAAAATTCCGATATAAAGGTATTGTTTTTCCTTCAATTTAAGATTATATAAAATTTTTAGAATTTTTTGAGACCACGCGGAGCTCTGTAGGACAAACCGTTCGCTCCCTACAAAAATTTAAGGGTTTACATTGAAATATATATATATATATATATTGTGATACGAATTTACCTACTTCAATGAATTTGTCAGAGGATGGGGGCGTACTCGCCTTTAAGGAGCTCTAGGGGAACGATTAACAATAAAAAAAAATAAATTGTAGCACAATTCTGAGAAATTTATTAGGAATAGCCGCAACCAAATTCCCTAAGGGCCTCAAATTTCTGGAAATTGAAATTAAACGTTGTAATAATGTTCGTGACTCGATAGAGAGAGGAGAAGGAGAGTGCCACTCACCGCGGATGCCCACCAAGTTGGTGATGGCATCAATGAATCAATAGGAGCGTTGTAGTTCCCAGTGGGTAGACACCAGGGTGGATGACAGGAAGCGCAGTTTCTCCGCCGAACCAATTCCTCTTGATGTTGAGGTCTCCGGACGGTGATCTTCTTGTTTGACGAGGATCCCAAAAAAAACTTGAAGATATGATGAGGTGATTTTAAAAGGGCAGGAAATGCACCACTTGCTTGTAGACTTGGTGGCTCTCCCATGCAGACTGCCAGAGGAAGTCGAGAGCGGGGGCACCCTCCCTACCCAGCGACCAAGATCAGCTGATCACTGTGATCGTTGTGATTCCCGAACATCACATTTTCCCCCTCCTACGAACAAAAAAAAAAAGGAACACTTTTCCTTTTTTTTTAAACACCGGTCACCAAAACAGCACTGGCACTTTTTTTTCCGAGACCTACCTAACTAGACTTACTTACAGACAAAAATTCCAAGACAATATTACCTAGTGAGGCCTTAGTACCAACTAAATCTGGCTTCGCTTCATTAAAGTCTCTATCGAGGTCCTTCGATTGTTGGTATCGGTGTGAATTTTCATTCCGTCGAGGAGTTGTCGGGAGATGTTCGTCGGGAGATGTCAGGTGGTTGAGATGAATCCCATGTGAGGTGCCAACGAGGTTGCCATGTGAGGTCCGTCCATGGTGAGTATCTTGGGAAGTATCATGCTTCGGAAACAGCTGCATCCATGTTTTGCTGAAAACAAAATAACGGGAGCAGTAATTGTTCTTGGTAATGGGATACTTTGTTTTCCCCTCGAGAGCTACACTGACGATGACATGGCGTTGGGGCGCTTTTTCTTTGAAGTGAGCCTCCATCTCCTTCTAGTTGGCATAACTCTCCTGACCTAGATCCCTCTCCCTACAGCTTCGACAAATCCTCCCTTTTTTAAACATTATTCGGCCCATTATTATTATTAAACAAAGTACACTTATAAGACTTTGCCTTGCAGAACAGTAAATCAGAGACAAGCTAGACATCATTGAACAGCCAAAAGATCATTTTAGTATAGTAACATTTTTTTAAATTCTACCACCATAATTTTATTAGTGTTTTCAGAACTTCAGGAGTTTGTTAATTTTAATTTAAAGAATTTGACTCAACCATTTTTTTTTAATTTTTTATATTACTGTAGGAGGAAGAGACAATCCACCCCATCAACGCAATCATCATCAGAGCAACCAACTCAGAGGTCAATCCAATGCGAGGAATGATATCTGTTGAGAGACATTTTTATTAATTTCAGAGAAAATAAGATAAATTGACATGCAACAACCATAACTGGTCATATTACCACATCTAAATCAAAGGCATGCACGATTTGACATGGAAGTAGGTATTTCAATTAAGAAAGAACAGTTTAGTTAAATTAAGAGGATTCAAATGTTTCAATCACTGGAGGGTAATACTTTTTTATGTTGGTTACATGATAGACTCCTTTGGTTCGCCCATTCTCGTCCACAAGGAGGTAGGATCCATTATGATAGTTTTTTGCTATTCTAAAGGGCCCACAGTAGCGTGCCATGAACTTATGATATCGCCTCTGGGATGAAGACGAGACATTCAGTGACTTAACCAAGACTCGGTCTCCTACATTAAAATGAGTAAAGGCCAACCTCCTAGATTCGTTGAACCTCTTCGCCCTATCCTGTGACATACGCTCAGATTGCAATTTGGCATTCCTTAAACTCTCATCCATCTCAGTGGATGTCAGTTCCAAGGGGGCGTTCGTAGGCAAAATTTTGTACCACTCACGGTTCACCCTCCGTCCCAGGAACAAGGCGACGGGAGTCAGACCGGTTGCTGAGTGTGGAGTTTCATTCATGGAAATCTCTACATCTGCCAATTGATCATACCACAGATCATGACTCTTGTCAAACAGAGCTGCCCTCATGTACTGTGCTAGTGTACCCATGTACCTCTCAGCTGGATTTGCAGAAGGATGGCGGATGGAAGTACGGATATTTTTTATGTTAGCTTGCCTTAGTTTACTAATCCAGAGCCTACTACCGAATTGAGTACCATTGTCGGACAAAACAGCCTTGATCTGCCCATATTGCGGAACATAGTCCAGCAACAAACAGTCCAATACTGCCGCCCCTGATGCCTTGATTATTGGGTACAAACGAACAAACTTGGAGGCAATATCCAAGACAACCAAGATGTACCGGAATCGATCGCCTGACTGTGGCAATGGACCATAAAAATCTATAGCAATCAGATCTCTTGGCCTTGAAGCTGGGATTGAGAGTAATGGAGCGTTCAAAGTCGGAGTGGTTTTGATCATCTGACATATTTGACATGTACGCAGCACAATACGAGTATGTTTTCTCAATGCTTTATGATAAAACGTTTCACTGATGACCCCCACACACTTTTTAACACCGCAATGCAGATAACCCTCATGAACCCAAAGTATGATTTTGCGGAGGGCTACTAGAGGGATCACGATCTTCCATCGCTCCCTTACTCTATGATATAAGAGACCATTGTCTATCCTATAGTCTCCAATTTGACTGCTGTCACCTAGTCTACGAAGAACGTGCGCTAGGTGTGGATCCTCGGTTTGATGTTGGGCAAAACTTTGAAACAAATTTGTGATAGGCGGTGTCAGTTCGAGAGCCGCAATGATTACCTCATCACAGGAAAACGATTCCTGCTTTCTAATAGTAAAACGACTCAAAGAGTCAGCAACTAGGTTCTGATGTCCAGGAACATACTCTATGACATAATCGAACTCCTGAAGTGCCAAAATAAGTCTTGATAGTCGAGGTGACGTGAGAACTGCAGAATGCAAGTGCTCAAGAGCCCTATGATCCGTTCTCACCGTGAACTTGACTCCACTAACGTAATTTCTAAACTTATTGATACCAAATGAAATTGCCAGTAGTTCGAGCTCAGACACACTGTACAGTTTCTCATGATCATTGAGCATCCTACTAACAAATGCAATAGGGTAATGTTCGTCCTTATCAATCTGAAACAAGTGCGCTCCCAGGGAGGTACCACTAGCGTCCGTCGAAATAAAGAAGGTGTGATCTGGGATTGGAAAACATAGCTGTACACAGTTCATGAATGCTAACTTGAGGTTATTGAATGCAGCTTCAGTCTCGCCACTCCACTTCCACTTGACTCCCTTTCTCAATAATGTTGTCAAAGGGAAAGTTAGGTGTGCTAAGTTTGGTTGAAAACGTCTATAGAAGTTTATGAAGCCTAGAAAAGATCTCAATTGACGAACATTCGTTGGACGCTGGTAATCCCTAATGGCCTGGACACGCTCCGGATCAGCCCTAATTCCATGCTTGTCCAGAATTATCCCCAAGAATTTCACCTTTTGTTGTAGCCATTGGGTTTTGTCCAATCTCAATGTGATTCCGTTATTTTTGAAAATCTTGAGAACATAATTCAAATGAGCTAAATGTTCTTCAAGGGTCGGAGAAAGAACAAGGCATTCATCAACGAATCTAATACAGAATGATTGGCTCTCTAATGGGAAAAATTTATTTAGTGCACGCAACAGCGCGCTCGTGGATGTTTTCAAGCCAAAAGGAGTTACAGTGAACTGAAAGACTTTATTTTCAAACATAAAAGCTGTATACTGGCGAGAATCTCTGTGTAGAGGGACTTGCCAGAATGAGTTAGTCAAATCAAATGAGGTAAAGAAGGCACAGCCTCGGAAAATCGAGAATACGACATCCAAACTTGGGGGAGCTTCGGCCTCTGGCAGCAAAAACTGGTTGATATTCCTGGCATCCAAGCATAGGCGAAGAGTACCATCTGTTTTAGGCACTATTCGAAGTGGATTAATGAATGGGCTATAACATCGCTCAATGATTCCTATACCTTCCAGACGCTGAATTTCTACCTTCACCCTTTCTCTCAAGTTCATGGGAACAGGATAATATCTCACCTTGAACTTCTCAAAAACTGTCGGCATGACCCTTAATTCATATTCAAAATCCTTCACTTTCCCAGGAAGGTTAGAGAAGACTGTTTCATAACTGGAAACAAGGCCCTGAAATTTGGAGAGTAAGTCCCCGGAAAGCAATGATCTAGAAGACTCAGCAATGTTGATTGAATTTACCTCCATAGTATTAATGGGTATCGTGTCGTGAGATTCACACAAAAACTGAACATCCTTCCCATACTGACATGAGATAGGCTCATCCTGATCAGAATGAAAAATTATTTTACCCATTTTAATATTAATGATAGCTTTCAATTTCATAAGAGTATGCATGCCTATAATAAACGGTTTTATAAGATTTTTAACTATTAAGCAATTCACTTCAAATTTTGCATTTGGTAGACCAAGAGGCAACAGTATCTGTTCTTTAACGCTGGGAGATTTGTTCCCTACAGCACCAACAATGTGTACCTTGGTAACGGGCAAACGGCTGAGTATTTGCAATTTATCACGGTTTTCGGTAATCCATGACTCAGAAACGCAAGAGTAAACAGCTCCAGAATCAATCATCCCCATCACCTGAACACCACCCAAAGTAACTGCCAATTCAGGGGACTGGCAAAGTGACACTGAATGGAACAAGTCATCTTTCAGCCACTCATTCGGATTTTCAAAGAGATACGCGTCTTTTTCTGCGTACAATGAACTAACCGAGACAATCTGATCACCTGTATCCAAACTATTTCTAGAAGACATCGCCCTGTTTCGCACATGACTTGTAGATCCATGAGAAAACAGGGCATCTACAAGTTTAAAGACTGGAATCCATCATTATCACCACTCTGTGAGTCGTGGTTCTCCACGATCTCACCCGACTGTTCTTCTTCCACTGATAGTGCGTTAACATTAACTCTATTTCTACTACCCAGCTCTCCAGAAGAGCGGTCACGCCAGTTAGTACTATTTTGATTGGTGTTAACTGAATTTTGACCCCTATTGTTCTGATTACCCTGATTAGAAATATTCTGGTTCTGATTTCCCTGATTATTCTGATAGGAATATCCACGATTGGAATTATTATTGGGCCCTTGATACCTTGAGTGCTGGAATGAGGAGCTGGAATTTCTCGAGTAGAATCTCTGATCATTCCCATATCGATCATAATTTTGCCTCCTAGCTTTGAATCGATCGCAAATTCTGAGTTTTGCGAACAAAGTATTGAAATTATTTATTTCCATCAACATTAGATCGTTCTGTACGTCAGGATGAAAATGTTTAATGATGATTTGCACGAGGACGCTTTCTGGAATAGGGTGTTGTAGAAAACGTAAGTTTAAGCATAGATTCCTAGCATAAATTTCCATTGAATCGCCCGTGAACGTTTTATTGTACAAATCAGCTATTAGATCCGATTGTCTTTCAGTACTCCAAAACTCATCTTGAAAAGACCTTTCGAACTGAGCATAAGTTGTAAATGATGATTTTCTAGAAACATACCACCTGTATGGCATCGCTTTAAGAGCAGATGAAGTGATCCGTAATTTATCTTTATCATTAAGTAAGGGAAATGCCTCAAAATATTGGTCCAACTCCTCCAAAAATAACATGGGAGACTCATTTTGTTGATCTGAGAAATTAGGCAAACGCAAATTAGCATTGTGCTGATTTTGTGACAAATACTGAACTACACGAGCTACGGTTTGATCATCCGTCTGACTCGATATGGTAGGAACAAGGCCAGGTTGAAGACTCACACTGCCTTTAAGAAACTGTACATCTCGGCTGAGATCGTTGATTTTTTTGTTGCATTCAGTTACATGCAGATTCAACGTTCCTACTAGATTTGTCTGCATTCGATCAAACATGTTCATCATTTCCTGCATTCTACTCTTGACTATCTCAAAGTCTGGAAGCCCCAAATCAGATGCATTATTATTAGGCGAACTATCACTACCACCTACCGGGAATCCGCTGTCACGCCGTGTCCCATCGTTCAAGAGCGCAGTCGCACCATACAGGTCGTGAGTCCCTTCTCCTTGCTCGACATCATCAGGATTATTATTCATCGTGATTGACGTGAAGGTTTACGAGGATCAATAATTACCCGAAGAATGTTCCTGAAAACGAAATGGGTGGCGGCAGTTACTGGTATCAAAACGATGATCCCCTAACTTGATCACTGACTACTGTTCCCTACAATTTGCGGCGAAGTCACTACCTACAATAGTGGCTATCGAAAGGGCAGAATTTACTTTACCCTTGTGATGAACTGTAATAGTATTCAAAGACGTAGATTTCACAATGAACTCGAAGAATAATGCAGAAGAAAAAAAAATTTGACGTCAACAAGCCACAAGAATACAAACTGTTGACAAAAATTCAGGTTATAAATACTGGTGATAACAGTGATTAGAGATTACACAACGAACGTTGATCTAGGCGCAATTCAATCGAAGGCTAACTTCTTTCCCGCTCATCTGGCAGAGATTAACAATGAATACAATGATTGATTACAACCGACAACACAAAGTTCACTCCAACTCAGAATTACAAAGAGTTGAGGACAGGATAAGTGTGATTGTGACTAAAGTACAACAGATTACAGTTACAGCTAGCAGAATCGTGGAACTGAACAATCCTGAACATTAAATTGACATTCTTGCAGCTATCTGACCCCTCTGAGCTCCTTTTTCGAGCCCCACGTTGCATGCGCCAAAATGTGATACGAATTTACCTACTTCAATGAATTTGTCAGAGGATGGGGGCGTACTCGCCTTTAAGGAGCTCTAGGGGAACGATTAACAATAAAAAAAAATAAATTGTAGCACAATTCTGAGAAATTTATTAGGAATAGCCGCAACCAAATTCCCTAAGGGCCTCAAATTTCTGGAAATTGAAATTAAACGTTGTAATAATGTTCGTGACTCGATAGAGAGAGGAGAAGGAGAGTGCCACTCACCGCGGATGCCCACCAAGTTGGTGATGGCATCAATGAATCAATAGGAGCGTTGTAGTTCCCAGTGGGTAGACACCAGGGTGGATGACAGGAAGCGCAGTTTCTCCGCCGAACCAATTCCTCTTGATGTTGAGGTCTCCGGACGGTGATCTTCTTGTTTGACGAGGATCCCAAAAAAAACTTGAAGATATGATGAGGTGATTTTAAAAGGGCAGGAAATGCACCACTTGCTTGTAGACTTGGTGGCTCTCCCATGCAGACTGCCAGAGGAAGTCGAGAGCGGGGGCACCCTCCCTACCCAGCGTCCAAGATCAGCTGATCACTGTGATCGTTGTGATTCCCGAACATCACAATATATAAATCAAAACACGAGTGTAAATCGCAAAAGAGGCATAATTTCCGTTCAAATTAGAGCTGACCGAAATGCAATCGATGGTTGGTGATTTTGATTTTTTTTTGATTTTTTTCCTTTTTTTTTCTTCTTCATATTGGATGGTTGGTGATTTTGTAGACGAGTGATCTACATAGAAAAATAATAAACCATTGTGTAATCATTTGCAGCGTTTTTTGCGGGTATGGATAACGGGAAGAGCCCAACACATAACAACGAATCGGGAGCCGTCGTTAGGCAAGGTGTCGTTTCTGTGAGCAAATAATGCAATGTCAAGTGGGATGAAGAACAGAGGAGCGAGAGAAAACGGGGTTCAGAGCTAATCATGATTTACTCAATTATCTACTTAACTGAAAAACAAAGCTGAATTTCTTTCTCTGAGAGTTTTTGGAAATCTGATTTACCGTTAAAAAAATACACTGCAATGAGGTGAAAAAGAGAGAGAAGAAAAATCAATCTGTCTGCTCCAGTCTGATTCAAGTAGGAATTCTTTTCATATTATCACAATCTTTATCTCAACTATTACAGGTGGGTATTTTTCCTTTCGGATTTTCCTCCTGATTCGACTTTTTCGTTGCCTGAAGGACTCAATCAGATGATCTCTTTTCTTATCATCTCCTTCTCTTTCTACTCCTTCTTACTCCGCCTCATTACACACCCCTCCTCTTTCTCTTTTTCGCTCCCAACTTATTCACCTCGCCATCCTTCCTCGTCTATCGTCTTCCCTCAATCATCCTTGAATACATAACGGGGTCCGGAGAGGAGGTCGCCCCCTCTCGCCCACTAACACAGTAGTATCTCCCTCGTCATAACAAAATCCCACTGTTCACCCCTTGATTGCTTCAGTGCTCTTCCCGCCATTTCCCATTTCCTTCCGTCGAACAATTTGCTTCAATATTGCCACTCCCTCCTCGTACACTACCTAAGGTCCCTTCATATTCTCATCATCCTTCTGTCACATCAAGTTTCGATCCAAACCGAATCATTTTTGGTTAATTATTCTCAACAATGAACCTTTGGAATCCACAAAAAAATTTAATGTAACCCCCTATCAAAATTTGATGTTTAACTTTTCAAGCTACGTAGAATCCGAAAATCTAATAACAAATTTCCTTAGTTCCCATGTACCGATTGTTTTTATTCAATCCACCTAATCACCACACAGCATATTTCACTTTAGGTATGTACCTAACCTAACTAAGTTTCTTCCCCCTTCAGGGTTGGTCCTTCGAGTCTTACCTTTTTTCTCTTTTCATTTTGACCATTAAATTGAATTATTATTTGATAACTACTGACTTTCAAAACAGTACTTCCAAACTGAACAAAGAACAAGAAACATGCATGCTTAGGTTGGCATTACTGCGGACATGAATAATTTCAGTTGGCAGCCCACCTACTGATTGCGAGGTTGGTGCATTTAGTGTGGGAAATGAAGGTTTTGGTTGAAATGGAAAAGGATAAAGTGGAGAATTAGAGGGATTTTATTTGTTGGCACCGCTACGGCGAAAAATGCTGTTGCGAATTCTGCAGTGAAGTCGGTAAGTCTGAACACGCTTATTTCGTGGGTTTTTGTTTGTTTCACCTTTAATCCGTACGTGAACTAATACGGACTACCTAAACAGGTGAAAGTTCAACGTTACGACGTAAAACCACTTTGTAGCCAGACTGGCACATGGATTTTAAAATGCTCTTAAAATTGGAGGCTCCCTTGCCGCTAGAAATGTTATGGTGGATAATGGTGGGGGGGGGGGGAGAAAGACCACTATTTCTTGCCTAAAATACTAAATACATTTTTCGAGAGAGAAAAAAAACTTTATTGACGTCCCCTGGAATGCATGCATTACTAAACAATAGGCATGTTTTATTTCTCGCTTCTTACCCCTTGTTCCTCAATTTCCTTGGTTGTTTACATCTCTCATGAAAGAGCCTGAATGTGACGAAAACCTCGAAATTGTTGAAACGAGATGAATTCAGGATTTTTGTGCTGAATTTTCATCCCTGAAGGGCTGAAAGTCGTCGAGCAGTCTTTAGTCAATCAATTGTACCTAAATTTATATCTAGTACATCGTTCTTCGGTTTATCCAAACACTAAACTGTTCGTTTTGTCGTAATATCGTGATATTCAACAAATATCTATAAAGAAACCTTGAAACTCAATCTTCAGCTGGTTTTGATTTCCTAAAAGCGAAAGATGTATTTTCTGGAGCAGCAGACTTCAAAATTAAGGAAGACGAGAGGAAGAGACGTAGAAGCCAGGGTAAAAAGGCAAGGAAAACGGTAAAGAAAAGACACTCCTCCCTTCAGACGAATGAAAAAAAGTCGAGAAGAAAAGATAACTAATCCGAGCAGAGCGGGAAATAGGGCGAGACGGGGTGGATAAACTGGAAGGCAAGAGAGGGCATTGGGAGTCGTTTGACGTTGGCATTTGAATTGTAAACCTCCAGTCCGGGACTTGGAGAGAGGGAAACGATTTCTGCAGATTTGTGGCTCGTTCCACCTACTTTACTCGGATATCCATAAAGAGGCAAAGAGAGAGGGAGAAGAACACGGATGGGGGGTAGCCGATTCCGTTCTTTCCACTACCCTTTACCCAGTTTCCCTCTTGGACGGTCTTTCTACTGCCTCGGTTTTTTTCGAGCTTTTTTCGAAAGAGAAGCTCAAGGCTTCCCTAATCTTCAATAAGGTGCTCTCCAACATCGACAAACTGCTACCGCATACGTTTTGGATTCAGTAGGCGAAAAGGACGACGGAGGCCCCCATATTAAAAGTCTCAGAGTTCTTTTTTTCAGTGCTTTTCGAAGAAACCATATCAAAATATCAAGCTTGGTGGTTCTTGGACAGAGGAATTCAGTAGCGACATTGTGATTAATTCGTTGATATATTCCTCCGTATAATCGTTTTCATGTCTTTGTGGACTACTGATCGTGTTGATTTCCGACTGGAGGAATTTCTCTACTTCTTCATTCGGTCGCTTGCTTGAAAAGACGTTTTTCCTGGATGATGTGTAAAAGCTCTGTTATTCATGATGTAGGGAAACCTTGAAAAACGCTGCAAATTATTACACGACGGTTTATTGTTTTTCTACATTGTGATATTAATTTACCTATATAAATAAATTCTTCGGAAAATGGGGGCGTACTTGTCTTATGGAGCTCCGAGTTTGTAAATGACAACGATAAGATTGCAGCACAATTAAGAGGATTATATATCAGACTATACAACACCTATTTTTCTATGGGCCTCAAATTATGAGAATTGTTAGGTATTCTACTAAGTTAAAGTTCGTTGCGAAAGAGAGAAGAAGGAGCGCCACTCATCGAGGATGCCCGCCAGGTTGGTAGTGGCATCAAAGAATCGTTCGAAGCTTTAAGTTTGTCAGTTCTTGAGTGGTACATCAGGAAGGAGGTTTCCAGGGTTGCTGATCCAGATCCTCTCGTAAATGGCTCCGTGACGGTACAATGGTTCGACGAGGAAAAATAACCAAAATCACTGATAATTAAAAGGTCGATGGCTCCCCAATGCAGACTGGTTGGTGCCTGAAGAACTCGAGAGCGGGGGCATCCTCTCTACCCGGCGTCAAATGTCAGCTGATCGGCTGTAATCATTGAAATTCCCAAATATCACAATATAGATCACCCGGCTGCAAAGAACGCTGATTTTTCCATAATCCCGGATAATGGAAAAATCAGCGGAATTTCGATATGCGGAATCAGCGATATTTGGGAATTAGGGAATGATATTATCATCACCTAACCTTCACTGTAAACTTTATGTTGAAAGAACGTACCTACAAGTAAAACATGGTTGTATCTGAACAATTGTTCAGTATAATTGTTCCAGTTATAATAACCAGAATTGTTATATAACAATTTATAATAACAATAATTGTTATAAGAACCTACCTAGATCCTAGGATAGTTTCAGGCTCATTAAAAAAAATAATAAAATAAAATAATAAAACAAAATGTAAATATTTCAAACTAGAACAATTCTGTTCATCGACCATAAACCTGAAATTTTTCCATGAAAAGTTCCATTCTTGCAGCATGAGTGGATGAGCGAATTACAAATTGTTTAGGTTAAAAACCTCGAAAACATTAGGAAATGTGATTACTAGTTGCTAAGGAGTACAGCTCGAAGAAATGAACAACGGTCGTTATACTTAATATACAGTGACCGTAAGGTTGTTTCGAATTTCACAAAATGTATCCGAATCAAATATGACCTTTGACCTTAAACGAGAAGCCATGGAGGACCAAATAAGTGATTAAAAATCAACTTAGTTAGTGAAATAATTAATGCTAACTCGAATCTCAATTTACAAGATGTAATTTTCAATCAACGTCCTTCAAACTACCAACCGGTTTCTCAGCTACAAAGTAGTAAACAAATACTTTAAAAATCCAACAGTCTACGATACTTTTACGATCAAGGAGAAATTTTTGAAATTTATGAAACTTTAAACGGTAAATGGTTAGATAGGGCACGAAAAATTATTATTCAAAAATTAATAAATTAAAACATCGACATTGACTTTGAATCTTAAACTGTAAATAATAATCAATGATGTTTACAGTGAATGTTAGGGGATCCAACAATAGGTAATACCTACCTACCACATACTATCTACCACATACTGTACTATACCACATACTACCTACTACTAGTACTATAAACTATACCATGTATACTATACTATATATATGTGGGTAAAGGGTTGATTATTTTAAATAAAAGCAATAATTTGGCAAAACTCTCAGAGGGGTGTAATTAGGCTTCGCCTTTACAATGTAGACTGACGCTCTCCCGGTACCGGCTTCCTAGCTAGCGCCTAAACTAGCGCCCTCTAGACGGGCGTCCTGCTTACTAATAGGGGCTACGACGGAATAGGGTTTTTCCCGACACGGCCATTCTGACGAAGTCTGACGACCACGGCAGACAAGAGAAGGAAGAAAAAGTAACATTGGTCACCTAATAAGCCGGTTTCCCTAAATACAATTAAAATATAATTCAATGGGAAAAACAGGCCAATTGCTAAGTGTGGTTTGCACAAGTTATTATAATAATAGGTAAACAAGGGCTCACACTTTAGCAAGTGCCCTGGAAAAAAAACCCATTACTTCGTAACATCGTTAGAAAATAAAATCAGGGAGGCGGTATTTACTTCAAGATACTTCAAATTACATTGTGTTTTGTAGAATACTTTTTTTTTTTTAAATCATGATCACTATCGGGTAATTAGTTGAAGCAGTGCAGTGCAGGAGACGTCTGGATATTGCTTTAATCGTCGTAGGAAATAGATGGAACTGGAGCAGGAGACTTCCAGATTTTACTCTGGAACAGAAATTTCGTCTCGGCACGAGAATGAATGCCATACATGCTTGTGTACATTCTTGTACATGATAGTGATGATGTGAGACAACTGGAGTTCCACTCGGCCTTTCTGACATTATCTTCTGACGCGTAACATATAGAGGCGCAAAAACAATTGAACCTGTCAGAAATATGATATTACCACTTTTGCATTCGTCAGGTATTTATTACTCTTGATTTGATATTAGCTTTATTATTATTATTGAATTTAATTATTATTTATAAATTATTGACTGTCTGTCCGGAGTTTTCGGAACAGATGGTTGTATTAGCATCATTTTTATTATTTATTTTTTTTGATTAATTAATTAATTTTGGATTTTTTTTTTTTTTTTTTGGTTATGTTGTTTGGTTATTAGCTGTTGACCGCCTGTTCGGAGTTCCTGAACAGGGGTTTTTCATGTTGTAAGGTTGATTTGGGGCTTGACAGGGAACTGGTAGATCCTGCTGAATGCTCAGTCTTACGAAAATCTTACCAGCACCTTGCCAACCCTGATGTTTGAGTGAGCAGATCGGAAATTCCCTCCACCTTACAGTTTATTATTATTATTATTATTATTTTGTTTTTTATTCTTATTTTATTTATTTTAATGTGCCCATGTGAGACGCCCAATTCCTGCCAGCGCAATGTTGGCTTGTGGAAGACGGGCAATAATATTATTATTGCCGGCGCCCTCACACAAGTAGGGCCTCATGCTCACAAGAGGTCGCACTACTAGGTTTGGCCAGAACCCAATAGAACAACCCTTAGCACTTTTTTTTTTTTTTGAGCGCAAATTCGGGTTAATGAAACTCAAGTTACAGCTTGGAACCGATGGAACTCAGGGGCTGGTTTGGACTCAAGTTACAGCTTGGAACCGATGGAACTCAGGGGCTGGTTTGGACTCAAGTTACAGCTTGGAACCGATGGAACTCAGGGGCTGGCTTGGACTCAAGTTACAGCTTGGAACCGATGGAACTCAGGGGCTGGTTTGGACTCAAGTTACAGCTTGGAACCGATGGAACTCAGGGGCTGGCTTGGACTCAAGTTACAGCTTGGAACCGATGGAACTCAGGGGCTGGCTTGGACTCAAGTTACAGCTTGGAACCGATGGAACTCAGGGGCTGGTTTGGACTCAAGTTACAGCTTGGAACCGATGGAACTCAGGGGCTGGCTTGGACTCAAGTTACAGCTTGGAACCGATGGAACTCAGGGGCTGGCTTGGACTCAAGTTACAGCTTGGAACCGATGGAACTCAGGGGCTGGTTTGGACTCAAGTTACAGCTTGGAACCGATGGAACTCAGGGGCTGGCTTGGACTCAAGTTACAGGTTGGAACCGATGGAACTCAGGGGCTGGCTTGGACTCAAGTTACAGCTTGGAACCGATGGAACTCAGGGGCTGGTTTGGACTCAAGTTACAGCTTGGAACCGATGGAACTCAGGGGCTGGCTTGGACTCAAGTTACAGCTTGGAACCGATGGAACTCAGGGGCTGGCTTGGACTCAAGTTACAGCTTGGAACCAATGGAACTCAGGGGCTGGCTTGGACTCAAGTTACAGCTTGGAACCGATGGAACTCAGGGGCTGGCTTGGACTCATGGCTTTGGCTTTGTAGTAGAATTAGAAGTTGACAGGACTCAGGTGATCAGCTTGGAACCATTTGGTACTCAGGGGCTGGCCTGGAACTGTAACTTGCTTGGACCAGGTTGGGGGCTCGAACGAGCCGCCATACCTCTATGGTCATATGTTTTATTTTGATCATCCTCGTCATCAGAGGGATTACATTTTTTTTTTTTTTTTTTTGTAAGTATGCGCAAATTTGGGTTAATGAGACTCAAGTTACAGCTTGGATCCAATGGAACTCAGGGGCTGGCTTGGACTCTTAACTTTGGCTTTATTAGAAGTTAACAAAACATATTTTGTAGGTTTGGGCAATTGATGGAGAAAGTTCGTTAGCTACTTTTTTTCCTTTTTTTTTGTAAGCCTAATGATTACTACGCAGTAACCCTTAGGTTAGTTAATTTTCCTGTCAAAACTTTATGAATGGTGTGGAATAGAATATTATTAGTTTTCAGAATACAATAGCTAGCTACTGCTAGTTTGCAGTTTTCAATGGATTTGTGGATAAATTTGGCCATGTTGGGAAACCAGTAGGTACATCTCAGTTAGTTTATTATCATTTATAGTTAAATTACGTTCGGGGATGAAATCGAATTATTGGCTCGAATTTTGGGTTCTTTCGGGGGTTTTTTTTTTCAATAACGAACCTTTGGAATTCTAAGTTCTGGACTGCTAATGCATTTTGGGGAATTGTAGTCCTCAAAAGAAACCTCAAAAATGTATTTTGTTGGATTTGTCTATTCGAATTTAATATTATTTTGTCGCGGCTTTTAGGGGTAGACCTCTCATAAAACCTTCTTTAAACTTAATTAGCATTTTTCGGAGATGATCTAAATCTTCCGGTTCGGTTAGTTCAATTAATTCTTCAACGTAAGGACGAAAACAATTTTTTTTTTTTTTTTTTTCCCCGCGAGTAGAACCTTGGGACGATTCAAGTTTAGCCTGTCAATCACTCGTTCCAAACATTGGACAAGGGGTATTTCGGTATGACGTTTGGCAACGATGTTTTAAAAGGAAGGAAAATTTGGTGGAGTCCCGAAGGGTCCGGTCGCTCAGCTTTTCTTACCTGAGTTTTGTGTCCATACGCCCTTTATTCTCGCTTTCTCTCTCTCTCTCTCTCTCCATCGCGCCTAACTTCGTAGTAGGTAATCCCGAGTCACCTCAATGCCTGTTTGAAACAGATCGCGTCCTAACATGAGGTCGACCGAAATACATTCAGTTGGTCGAACATGTCGAAATAAATTCAGCTGAAATAGATTGCTTTTAAAATTACCATTTTTTCATAACATTTTCCTGAAAAGAATGGTCGTATTTTATGGTATAATAATCTACATTCAGAACCAATATTAAATACAAAAATAATTGCTTGCCTTAGTGAGAGATTTGACCTGTAGAGTCAGATGCAGATGGCGTTGTGTCTAGATGCCCTTGCTCCTTGATTTCCTCATCCATTGTCTCCTCTTCTTTCTTCGCAGTTCACTTTGTGGGGAATAGGTACGTTGATTAACTAATAAATCAGATCCCACTTCTGATGTGGGTAAAGGGTTGATTATTTTAAATAAAAGCAATAATTTGGCAAAACTCTCAGAGGGGTGTAATTAGGCTTCGCCTTTACAATGTAGACTGACGCTCTCCCGGTACCGGCTTCCTAGCTAGCGCCTAAACTAGCGCCCTCTAGACGGGCGTCCTGCTTACTAATAGGGGCTACGACGGAATAGGGTTTTTCCCGACATATACTATACTATACCACATACTACTTACTACTAGTACCCACCTACTTTACAATCAAGATTATTTGGAAGAAATAAACGCTTTACAACTGGGTGTTGTGAATTCCTTCACGAAGAAATTTGATTACAGGTTGCTAAGGACCCAAAACTGAGTGCAACTTGAAGAAAAACATCGATCGCATTTCGGTCAGCTAAAATTTGAACGGAGATTAGGCCTCTTTTGCGATTCACACTCTGTGTTTCTAGTTTATTGTAATTCCAACCCTAAAATTTTCGTGAGGAACGAACGGTTTGGCCTACAGAGCTCCGTGTGGTCTCAAAAAAGTCTATACTATCCTAAATTGATGGAAAAACAATACCTTTATACAAAGATTTTTCGAGTTAGTTCTGCCCAATAGTTTTGGAACACTTATATCTACTCGTATTCATGTTTTGTATGGCACGATCGACGCATGTTGTAATACTCACCAGATCATGTGAGTAGTACTTATAAACCACAGCGTATCCAGATAGGTAGGTAGGTACGCATTGAAGTCGCCGTCGTGCCCATCTGTAGACACAAACTAACTACCGATAAATTATTCGATGATCTGGTTACCATTGAGTTAAAATGTGCTCCCCAAACTATCAGGTACCTAGTACGTCTCTGCTGCCATATGAGTATGATAGTAAGTGTGAACCTCCCTAGGAATGGTTGTGACTAGTATTTTGGGACTTTATTATTATATGAGAGTTTATTATTATATTGGTGGACATATTGTAATGTAGCTACATACCTTCGGAAGCGTTGTTACCTAATTAGATATTTGCATTCATACTCAGTGTGGAAGCATGTTCGTAGCATGAGAGGTATGTATATTTGCGGAAAAGAATAATATGTTGGTAAGTACTTCTACTTACCAACATATTATAAGATGTTTGTGTCTACAGATGGGCACGGCGGCGACTTCAATGCGTACCTACCTACCTATCTGGATACGCTGTGGTTTATAAGTACTACTCACATGATCTGGTGAGTATCACAACATGCGTCGATCGTGCAACATGATTACGAGTAGATATAAGTGTTCCAAAACTATTGGGCAGTATGTCACTGCTATCGTATGATGGAGGATATGAGTGTGACAATAAGTGTGAATCACACTGAAAATAATTGTTGGTATTCCAACATACCATCTGTTGACTAGATATCTATGTCCAACAACCTACTACATCAATCAATCGTATGTATTTGCTGAGAGAATTATTTTTTCATTTTTGGTGTTTACAGACATCATTTTTGAGGTCGATCTATTTTTTTGTTAAAAAAGGTTTTTATTTTATTATTTTTCCATTTTATATTATTTTTTATTTTTCACTTTTTAGTGGTCCTCAATATAAATCTGAAATTAATTTACCCGCAGTTTTTCGAACAGTTTTATTAATCACAGTATTACTAAAACTGTTTGAAAAACTGCGGGTAAATCATTTCAGTAAGGTGAACCAGAAGCCGTAGGGTGGACCACATTCTGTAATCCGGATCAGTTTCCATACATATAGATGAGTTTCCGTTTTAGGATCAGTTTCAGGAGGTATTTGGTTCACTTGCCTACTTACCAATCTACTCTCTTATCCCCTAACTGGTCGACTTTGTTCATAATTGCTAGGTACTTGGTAGTTCTGACAACACAATTCAACAACTCAACCATGACATGATTGATGAGGGGGCTATGTGCTACACCCACTTGGTAGAATACCCTCTCATCACCTAACTGTACTATATAATTCATATTTGGTACAGCACTATGCAGTTCTGACGATGTCCTCTACTATTACCTACCTAATCATGTTATCGGTGTTGAGGGGGCTATGTGCTACACCCACTTGGTAGAATACCCTCTCATCACCTAACTGTACTATACACCTCATATTTGGTACTGCACTATTTAGTTCCAACAATCTCCTATATGGCATCCTCCCTCCTACCCAACTATGTTATGGATGACGAGGAAGCTATGTGCTAAACCCTCTTGGTAGAATACCCTCTCATCACCTAATTGTACTATATACCTACCTTATATTTGGAACTGCACTATTCAGTTCCGACAATCTCCTATACCATTACGTAGCCAACTATATTATGGATGACTAGGAAGCTATGTGCTACACCCACTTAGTGGAATACCCTCTCATCACCTAATTGTACTATATACCTACCTTATATTTGGTACTGCACTATTCAGTTCCGACAATCTCCTATACCATTACGTAGCCAACTATATTATGGATGACTAGGAAGCTATGTGCTACACCCACTTGGTGGAATACCCTCTAATCACCTAATTGTACTATATACCTACCTTATATTTGGTACTGCACTATTCAGTTCCGACAATCTCCTATACCATTACATAGCCAACTATATTATGGATGACTAGGAAGCTATGTGCTACACCCACTTGGTGGAATACCCTCTCATCACCTAATTGTACTATATACCTACTTTATATCTGGTACTGCACTATTCAGTTCCGACAATCTCCTATACCATTACATACCAAACTATATTATGGATGACTAGGAAGCTATGTGCTACACCCACTTGGTGGAATACCCTCTCATCACCTAATTGTACTATATACCTACCTTATATTTGGTACTGCACTATTCAGTTCCGACAATCTCCTATACCATTACATAGCCAACTATATTATGGATGACTAGGAAGCTATGTGCTACACCCACTTGGTGGAATACCCTCTAATCACCTAATTGTACTATATACCTACCTTATATTTGGTACTGCACTATTCAGTTCCGACAATCTCCTATACCATTACATAGCCAACTATATTATGGATGACTAGGAAGCTATGTGCTACACCCACTTGGTGGAATACCCTCTCATCACCTAATTGTACTATATACCTACCTTATATTTGGTACTACACTATTCAGTTCCGACGATCTCCTATACCATTACATACCAAACTATATTATGGATGACTAGGAAGCTATGTGCTACACCCACTTGGTGGAATACCCTCTCATCACCTAATTATACTATATACCTACCTTATATTTGGTACTGCACTATTCAGTTCCGACAATCTCCTATACCATTACATAGCCAACTATATTATGGATGACTAGGAAGCTATGTGCTACACCCACTTGGTGGAATACTCTCTCATCACCTAACTGTACTACATACCTCATATTTAGTAGGGCACTATGCAGTTCTAACGATGCCGTCTTCCATTACCTACCTAATCATGTTATCGGTGATGAGGGGGCTATGTGCTACACCCACTTGGTAAAATACCCTCTTATCACCAAATTGTACTTCATATCTCATATTTGGTACGGCACTGTGCAGTTATGACGATCTCCTATACCATTAGATATCCAACTATATTATGAATGACGAGGGAGCTATGTGCTACACCCACTTGGTAGAATACCTAACGAACAGTACTATAATTATCGCTCATACTTGGTAGGAAAACTCACATACATGAGCATTCGTAGACTTGTTTGATATGGCTCATGCAGGTTCTGAGCTAATCACCCACTATAATTTCCCCGTTTCTCACCCCCCGCAGCACCTTTTAGTTATCGGAACCCCCCTCATATAGCATATCATTTTAAAGCTTACAATCAGACCTTCAATTTGACTATACACAAATGGTCCTCCATCGACTCAGTCGGAAGTCACAGGGGAAGAAGAGTGAATGCGGACCAATGTTCCCGAAAACGGGAACCACGTTTTTCAACTTCTTTCACAAAGTTTCGATACTTTTAACAGAGCAAAATGAAATCTGTTTGAAATGGGACCACCACGGATACTGGTAGAACAAATTTCAAAAGGAATCAGACAGATTGGTACCAGAATAAAGAAATGCAAGCGACTCGGACATACAAAAAAAAAAAAAAAAAAAAAAAAATCGTCGTCCCACGACAACCCGAATTGAGTACCTCCTCTTTCGCGCGCCTTCGGCGCGTTGAAGTCGGTCAAAAATTAGGGCGTTTTCAAAATTTCATACCTTATTTTCCAACCCTTAAAAGTGACCTACATCAACCAAAATATTCGGGGCACAACTAGATTCCAAATGGAGCCTACATACCAAATTTCATCAAAATTGGTCAATGCTGAGTGGGGAAAGTGCCGCGTACGGCGGACGGACGGCAAAATTTGTATTCGATTTTTAGGACGTCCCACAGTAAGACTTGGGCGTCCTCATGCGATCGATCTGGGGTGAAGGAGGACAACACTCAACAGAAAAAAAATAACCACACAGGGATCCGTTTTAGACCATTCTGAATCCAAATCCGCGAAAAAACCATAGGTGTATGTCTGTGTGTGTGTATGTGTGTGTGTATGTGTGTGTAACAAAATCTTGTGTACTCTGCCCAGGCCTTAGTTGTCAACCGATTTTCCTGGTTCTGTTTTTGTTCGACGCGGAAAACTATCTAGTTGTGCACTACGTCGCCGGAATTTCGAATTTCGCCTTTTAAGGAGGGGGGAAAGGGGGGGTTAATGCTTAAAAAACGTACGTTTGCGGGCATAATCTTATAAACTCTGCCCAGGCCTCAATTTCCAACCGATTTGTGTGTTTCTTTTTTTGTTTGACTAAAATAACTTCCGAGTTGTACATGATTTCACCAGAGTACCAAAATTTGCAAGAGGAGGGGATGGGTGGGGGGATAATATTCACAAAATATCCAATTTTTCAATTCCTTTACTGCTTACTAATTGTATCCAAGCTTTGAAATTGAGGAAAAATTCTCATTATACCTTAGGATTTGCATGAATTACTTTCTGTACCACCATGGAAATAAAAGTGGTGCCACCATGGTGCCAGGGCACCATAAACCTCATATTTCTTGGGTTTTTTGGTGTTTCAGCTTGAATACGGATGTGACATTCGACGGACTGCCTACTAAACCTAATAGATGAAAGTTCAATGTTACAACGTATTTCCGCTTTGGTGCCAGACTGGCACCATTGTTGGTGTTGGGGAGGTGGGGGTGGGGGGTGAACTCGAATTCGCATGTTGGGTGTCGTAGATCATGGATTTTAAAATGCTCTTCAGATTCGAGGCTTCCATGCCGCTAGAAGTGTTATGGTTTATAATGGTGGGGGGGGTATCACTATTTCTTCCCTAAAGTAATAAATAAATTACATCGAGAGAAACAGTCTTATCGCTTAACAACTGGTTAAACTGATCCAATACTTATCCAATGGGACGTCCCCTGGAATGCATGCATTACTAAACAATATGTTTGGATTCTACGTACCTTGAAACGTAAACCAACAAATTTTGAGGGGTCTGAAAAAAAATTTTCTTGGTCGATTCCAAAGGTTCATAATTGAAAATAATAAACCAAAACACAATAAATACATTCGACCGTTGAACAATATCGTATGGGAGGACACTCTGAGTTCGGGGTGACGAGAAGAGTTAGTATTCTTTGAGATTTTCTAGAAATATTTGAACAAGAAGTTGATTGTATAATATTTAACGATTCGTGCCATGTTCCACACCCTCAAGACTGACTACTCTGTCATAAATAGCTAATAATGAATTGGATTTACTTAATCAAAGCTTCGAGATTTCTTTGAAACTTTGCTCATCAACTCAAGTTGCATGAATGGACCCTTTTTTACTTTCTCCATATCAATTTTCTACGATCCTTGTCATGTACGAATCCTGTACTTTGGTATAATTTTCAAGTATTTACTTGATGTAACTGCATTGCAGCACTTCGTCTAAATGGAAGTGATGAAAAGGAACGCCGTCGTTCGAACGATACGACCGTTCTAGTTTTCAAGGAACTTCAAACCGCATATACGAGATTCCTTTATTCAACTTGCAGAGATATATGAGACCTGAGCGTGAAGGGACGTCTGGTCTGGATCGGCTGAAAGACAATACGGTTATTGGGGCCGCCACCGGGTCGCAGAAACCCTTCCCAGGAATTCATTACTCCGGCATATTCATTACTCAACGTTGTCTCCTCGCTACAGTATATCACGTTCTCCGCGTATGTAATATCAATTAATGCAGTACTTACCCGGTAATGTAATAACCAGCGCCGGGGTCTGACAAAGACGAGAGTTTCCTATACTTGGTGAGTGCTCCCCGTGGCGAGGGAACCCTCGCGAGTCATCGCTCTGAAAGGCCTCAAGTACTTTGTGTTCTTCCCCTTTGTTTCGACTCCCTTCTTCCTTTTCATTTATGATTAGGTATGCATTTGTTAAATTAACACTACAAAGTTTCTTGTCTGTGCGAGTTATAACTCGAGGCTGAATCATTAGCTAAGTGACAGAAAACATGAGTGGATATCTACTCAACCTTCCGGCTGCCGCGCTCTGCACTACAGCGGCTGGTAAAAATATCAAATTATTCATACCAAAGTGCATGTTGTTCACTTGTAATCCGCGCCGTGGAATGAAAATCCGAGCCAGGGACCTGACAGATCAAACTGGCCCTTAGAGAAAACGAAATTACCATCTATTGTACCTTAGTAGACAGTAATCATGCATACTAACCAACATGAATGCCAAACTCGTTAAAAACGTTCCAATCGACATTTTTGTGGTAGGTAAATAATGACATTGATTCGACAGAAAAATAAATAAATAAACCAAACTACACTTACACTACACTACACACACTTACTACACTTACTTTATTCAACAACTAAATTTTTCAAATCACGAATAATAATCATTCTTGAGTTCAGATGGGGGTCAGCTGTGGTCGTGTTCGTTACGACGTGCGTCTCGCATGGGGCCGTGAGTTCGAGGCTCGCCTCGGGAGCGTATTTTCGTGCAAGCCTGGCTCAGTTCCCCCTCGTGAGGAAATGGGAAGCCATGAGCGAAATCATGAAAACACATCTGATCTTCTCTTTGGAAGACAGCTGATGACGTCCTCGACGCCAGGAATGGCAATCGGACGAAAATCCAACCTGGAATGTTTATTTACTTGCTCACTTTCCTTACTTCCTGAGTTCACATTCACTGTAGGTATTTTTAATTTTTGGTAGATACTTGTCCATTTTAATTTTTTTAACTACTTAACTTCGGTTTATTATTTCTTAAATGAACCTTTGGAACTGACCAAGAAAAAAATGAGGGCTGACATATTCAAAACGCCCTAGCTCAAAAACTTTCGATCCTGGTTGTATTTAATGGGGTAATTTTCAAAGATCCTTCCAATCTTGGATATCGTCGCCATTCATTCGATCATTCGAGACATTTTCAACCGCAATAAACACTCATATTCGCGGCTGATAAAAATATCAATTTATTCAGTCTAAGAAAAGCGCTATTCTGGGTAAATTCACTTAATTTTCACTGCAATAAACGCTAAACTTTCAACACAAACACATTCTGCAATAATACAAACATAAGTATTTTAAATGATAACACATAAAATACGATATTATATATTATTTAGATTCAAATACTATCACACTTGGAAAATTCATATGTCTGTAATAATAAAAAAACGCTGCAAATCATTGTCCAAAGGTTTATTATTTTCCGTATAGATCACCCTTCTATATAGAAGGGATATAGGAAGGGATATAGATCACTGGTTCTCCATCAATAGCACCTACCACCATCTGTATTCTCCCTTGACCTTCCCTCTCAAATTTCAGCTCCTGCGTTCAATAGGATTGAAAATGGCTTCGGAGCTCACTCAGCTGATCAGTGATCTGAAGAGTGAAGAAGATCTCCTCGAATGCTGGAGACGCCTGGAAGAGCACTTCCATTCAATAGGATTGAAAATGGTTTCGGAGCTCACTCAACTGATCAGTGATCTGAGGAGTGAAGATGATCCCCTCGAATGCTGGAGATGCCTGGAAGAGCACTTCCATTCAATAGGATTGAAAATGGCTTCAAAGCTCACTCAGCTGATCAGTGATCTGAAGAGTGAAGAAGAGCTTCTCGAATGATGGAGACGCCTGGAAGAGCACTGATCAGCTGAGTGAGCTCCGAAGCCATTTTCAATCCTATTGAACGCAGGAAGCTGAAATTTGAGAGGGAAGGTCAAGGGAGAAAACAGATGGTGGTAGGTGCTATTGAGGGAGAACCAGTGATCTATACAGTAGATAATAAACCTTTGAGCAATGATTTGCAGCGTTTGTTACCTACCAAAATTTTTTTCACCTACCAACTTTTTTTTACCTGCCAACTATTGGTAGGTACTACCTACCACACCATTCTGCTTCACACCTTCACAATCAAGTTTATTAGAAAGAACTAAACGCTTCACACTCGATTCGAAAAATAGAAAGCTTCATATGGAAATTTGATTACTGGTTACGCAGAAGGCAAAATTGTATACAAATCGAAGAAATGAACAGCGATCGCATTTTAGTCAGATAAAATTTGAACGGCGATTAGACCTCTTTTGCGATCCACACTCATGATTCTGTTTTATCGAAGGAAAACCTTCAAGTACTCGTAGGGACCGAATGGTTCGTCCTACAGAGCTCCGGGTGGTCTCAAAAATTTTTCAAAATTCAATACTATTTAAAATTGGTGAAAAAACGATACCTGTATTTCGAGAGTTTTCGAGCTAGGGCACTCTTGAAATTTTCAACCCTTAATTTTCACCCCTTAGAAGTGACTGACATCAACCAAAAGCTTCGCGGCACAACTAGGTCCAGTGTTGCTAAGAAAAGTGCCGCGTACGGCGGACGGACGGAAATTTTTCTATTCGATTTCCGTATTCTACGTACCTTGAAACGTAAAACATCAAATTTTGAGGGGGGGGGGGTTAGAATTTTTTTTTTTTTTGCTCGATTCCAAAGGCTTTCTATTGAAAATAATACCTAAACCAAAATACACCAAAACATTGGAATCTAGGATTGTATTTTTTGGTGTCCAAAATGGATTTTTTTCGAAAGTAAACATCCATCTCAGGTTGATTTTTGTGATGTCCAATTGCCTTTTTTGGCGTCCGTAAGTCATCAGCTGCCTTCAGGAATATTAGAATTGGTTCTGATGGACCGGTTTTCACTAAAGGTCCAACCCGAAAAATTACCATGATAAAAACGGAGTTGAGTAGAATGTTGTCTATTTTATTTATTTTATTTTATTTTATTTATTTATTTATTTTAGTCTATATTTCTAAGCAATAAGTTATTGCTTGTTACTGATGATGACCTAACCGTCGAAATCGATTTAACTTGTAACTCATTATTTTCGTGGAAATAGAGAACATTCTACTCAACTCCGTTTTTATTAAAATGGTTTTCCACAATCTCATCGCGAGTGATTTTATTCGTAAATTATCATGACCTCAGATACCGCCTTCGAGTGGTCACCAATCCAGATAATCTCCAGGGCCGACTAGCCTTAACTTCGGTATTCTCGCGGGAGCCGGTTCATTAAACCCACTAACAGACCATTCCTACTGCATCAAGAAGATATTGATAAAAAGTTTGAATAGAAATTATTAATTATTTATTATTAATTATTTACTAAATTCCCCCTTAAACCGTATCCGCCGTTCAGCAAATCTTCTTCTTCATCTTCATCCTGATTTTGACTTTTTCCATAGTACCAACTTCATCACAACTTAAACCACTCATATTATCATCTCCTTTTTGGTTTATTATTTTCAATAATAAGCCTTTGGAATCGAGCAAGAAAAAAAAAAATTTAACCCCCCCTCAAAATTTGATGTTTTACGTTTCAAGGTACGTGGAATACGAAAATCGAATAAAAAAATTTCCGTCCGTCCGCCGTACGCCGTACGCGGCACTTTTCTTAGCAACACTGGACCGATTTGGTTCAAATTTGGTATATGGGCTCCATTTGGGGTCTAGTTGTGCCGCGAAGCTTTTGGTTGATGTAGGTCACTTCTAAGGGGTGAAAATTAAGGGTTGAAAATTTCAAGAGTGCCCTAGCTCGAAAACTCTCGAAATAAAGGTATCGTTTTTTCACCAATTTTAAATAGTATTGAATTTTTAAAAATTTTTGAGACCACCCGGAGCTCTGTAGGACAAACCGTTCGGTTCCTACGAGTACTTGAAGGTTTTCCTTCGATAAAACAGAATCATGAGTGTGAATCGCAAACGAGGTCTAATCTCCATTCAAATTTTATCGGACTAAAATGCGATCGCTGTTCATTCCTTCGATTTGTATACAGTTTTGCCTGCTGCGTAACCAGTAATCAAATTTCTATATGAAGCTTTCTATTTTTCCAATCGAGTGTGAAGCGTTTAGTTCTTTCTAATAAACTTGATTGTGAAGGTGTGAAGCCAGTATGGTGTGGTAGGTAGTACCTAGCTGGTGGGTAAAAAAAAAAGTTGGTAGGTAAAAAAAATGTTGGTGGGTAAAAAACGCTGCAAATTATTGCTCAAAGGTTGCAAATCAAAGATCAGATCACTGATCAGCTGAGTGAGCTCCGAAGCCATTTGCAATCCTATTGAATGGAAGTGCTCTTCCAGGCGTCTCCAGCATTCGAGGAAATCTTCTTCACTCCCCAGATCACTGATCAGCTGAGTGAGCTCCAAAGCCATTTTCAATCCTATTGAATGGAAGTGCTCTTCCAGGCGTCTCCAGCATTCGAGGAATTCTTCTTCACTCCCCAGATCACTGATCAGCTGAGTGAGCTCCGAAGCCATTTTCAATCCTATTGAATGGAAGTGCTCTTCCAGGCGTCTCCAGCATTCGAGGAGATCTTCTTCACTCCTCAGATCACTGATCAGCTGAGTGAGCTCCGAAGCCATTTTCAATCCTATTGAACGCAGGAAGCTGAAATTTGAGAGGGAAGGTCAAGGGAGAATACAGATGGTGGTAGGTGCTCTATATATACAGATGATAGGATACAGATTCTTTACAGAAGGGTGATCTATACAGAAAATAATAAACCTTTGAGCAATGATTTGCAGCGTTTTTATTTTAAATTTCATTCATCTGTCAATAGTATATATTAAATATATACAGAAATTTTCTTTATCAATTCATTTCCCTCTAACCGTAGCTTTGTATTTTTGTATCACGTTTTTTTTCATCATGTAAATTGGGCTAGCCCGTATTATTATAAATAAATCAAAATTTAAGTGGTGGTTTGGAAGTCATGGGACAGAGCACACGTGCGGCGATTCGTTGCTGTTCACTCTGACTATCAATAAACAACTGAGGCAATTTTATTTAAAGGGTGAGGGTGTGGTGGCTATGTTAAACAGCACCAACGTTGAGATATCAAGGAATTTTTATAGGAAGATATCAAAGAACTTTTTGGTAGAGCAATTTAATTTTTAAAATTCGCACCTAATAATTTCTTAATTTTATTATATCAAGCAAAAATGAAATTCATACTAAAGTTGATCTATACATGACAAGAGATATTCGAAACTAAAACTAGGTACCTACCTAAATATTCAAAATTATTTAAATCTCTTAATTTATTATTTTTTTTACTCTCTATTTTATGAATTTTTGTAAATTTAGTACTTAGATAAGTAGGTACTAACAGTAAATTAAATATAAGTTAGAACTAACGGATGAAGTGAGCAGACGAATACTATTTGTATGTTTTCCCAAACTATTTTGTATTTCTTTATTTTGAATAAACATACATTTTTTCTTCTTCTTCTTCTTCTTCTTCAATAATAACTGACGGGAATCATTTAGTTTTGTGAGTCCTCTGTTTTGTGATCAGCGACCTCTTCGCATTTCTGTCCATTCGCTTCCTTAGCTCAAGTGGTAGGAGCTCCAATTCAGAATCGGAACGATAGAAGATCGATCTCCGGCCGAGGGAAGTTAATTTTTGATGATTAACAGTGTGGCGCAGTCGTACCGGACCCGAATGGTCTCCTTAGCATTTCTCAGAGAAACAATAATTCATTAAGATTAGGTCATCAAAACAACTCCCTCCCAAGACACGAGTCACCGCCTATTCAGACAAACGTTGAGGTCAAAAATACACGTTCTCACTGGGTTGTAAAACGCCGGCCAAAAGCAGCCGCCCTGACTAGGTAACGGAGTACCTAAGATTTCCTAACGGGAGGGAGGAGAAGTTGTGATCAGCGACCTCTTCGCATTTCTGTCCAGTCGCTTCCCTAGCTCCCCAGGGTTCTGTCCTATCCCCCGTCCTTTTCAACATTTATATTTCAGCTGTCTTCGAAGGCCTTCCTCCTCACACTCACATAGCAGAATTTGCAGACGACCTCGCCATCTACACTTTCAGTCCCCCAAAAGCTTCCAGTAGGTTCCAAAATGCGACCCACCTTACCATACAGCACTAAGAAAAATGGAAAATAAAAACTAATGCCACCAGAAGCAATCTTATTCACTTCCAAAAGAAACATTCCCAAAAGCAGGGGGACCACTGTTCCCTACTCAAACTCTGTCAAATACCTAGGAGTCCACCTAGACAAACGATTAACCTTTAAGGAACATGTAAAAATAATTAACAGCAAAGCCCTCTCCAAACTAGGTAGGTACTACAACCTATTCAAATCACGCGCCCTCAGCACAAAATTAAAACTTCTCATTTATACAACAATAATCAGACCAACAATAACGTACGCATCTCCAATATGGCACACCTCCCACACAAACCCACCTCCATAAATTTCAGACCACGTGGAACAAATGTATCAGATTAGCAACAAACAGCCCCTTTAGAACAAACACCATTAACCTTCATACAGAACATGAAATCAAAATACTCGCCGAACACATCCGAAAATTAACAGAAAACTTCAATGCCAAACTGCTGACACACCCCAACATATTCCTCAATAGCTTAACCACACTCACAAAACCCAAATGGGGCCCCCGATTGCGAAAGAGGCTGACTTGATTCGTTTCCTCCCGACCCAATCCATTGTAAATTTATGTAAATAATAAACATGTTTTCTTTTCTAGTCACAATATTATCATTGTAAATAAAAAGTAGAAATAGGTGTAAATTTGTAAATAGTTCACCAATTTTAGGTTAAGACTTACATCCTGTTCTGTGGTTTTTAAAAATTTTTCCCACGTCAACATTATTATGCATTATTATTACCTAACTCATGAAATTATTTATACAATGAACACAAGATATACCAAATAAGGTCATCGGCCGGGGTTGATGTAACTACTTACCTTCCTAATCCAGTACCTGTACTGTACATAATTTATTTCAATAAACGTTCTGTATTCTGTATTCCTTAGCTCATGTGGTAGGAGCCCCGATTCAGAATCGGAACGATAGGAGATCGATCCCCGGTCGAGGGAAGTTAATTTTTGATGATTCAATATCTGCATGCCAATCTAGCGGAAATAGTGAAAACTATGATTACATTTTGCCCTCGATGCGTTTCTTTAATATTTTCTTTTAAAATTTATAGAATCCAATTCTAGAATTCATAGGAACAAATTTGATGTTCAATCTCAAAATGTGAAGACTTATTCTCAATAATGTGCCATGTGGATATTTAAAATTTCAAAAGCCTCCTAGAAAAGTAGGTACTTGAAGGTTTCCTTTTAAGGAAACATCAAATTTATCGAGTGGTTGGCGGGTTGCTCGTTCATTTATTATTTTTCTTAAAACAACGAAAACAAGTCTTTGTCTAGTAAGTTTTGCGCAAACAAGGATTAGAAACCGTTTCTGAGTAGGTTAGATTTGAGTTGGTAATGACGGGTAATTCCAGGAAAGAAAAGTCAGAGATCGGAAAAGAATGTTTTTTGGTGGGGAGCGGAGGACGACGGTAACGAGCAACAGTGATCCGTGAAGAACCCTTGTTAAAACACTATCATTCCGCTTGATTCATCCCTTTCAACCCCTCAATTACCCCGATCTCTCTTCCTATTTCCTCCCTTACCTCGATCCTTCATGGGAAGACCTACTCAGGCAGCTGTGCTCTGAAAGGAGGAAGCACATCAACCTGTTCTCAGCAGTTATTACCGATGCTCTCATTGGGTTTCGTTACTACGCTTTACTACGATGCATTGATACGCTTTTCTGTCTGATTCTGAGGTTATGTCCAGCACCATTAGAAGCTACCTTCACCCAGAAAATGTGGGATTTTAACTTCAACTGCCGAATAACCAAACAATTTAATTAGATTTGTCATAAATGAAGTTCAACAGCTTTAGCCATATTCAACAGACATTTCAGCTTTCAATGGGGGATTTGTCTCAATTTTAGATTCTGGAATTTCAAGTCAAATCGTATATAACAGGGCCTCAGAATAACGTTTAACACCAGGAATACCTAAGGGAAAGAATTACCGTAGAAGAAGATGCCTAAACAAGTGCCTAAACAAGTTCTGTCGAAAAACACCGCAAAGATCGAGGACAACTGATTACGTCACTCCCCTGGCTTCCTCACGCAAAAAAATTTTCTCTGATGAAGTGTAAAAATAGTTTCGGCAAATAGTATCAAAGAATGTCAACAGGTAGAGTTGTAGGCGCCCTCAGTACCACATGAAACGATCTATTCAAATAATGTGATTCAAATATTAAAACTAACTAATATATGAGCTAAATAAGAGAAGTTGAAGACTAATAATGCTTGATAAACTAATAAGTAGAATCGTAATGTAAAAACGAGTGAGTGAAATTGTTTCTTTTCGTCATTTTCGTGTCTGAGTTCTTTCTGTCAGTCTGCTGTGCACTCATGACATGAGTGCACATTGTGTTCGATCACGTAAGCTATAGGTCTGCCACAGAAACAGCTATAGGTCTGCCACAGAAACACATTGTGTTCGATCACGTAAGCTATAGGTCTGCCACAGAAACTTTGCGTCCCTTTTGGCGCATTCTTCTGGAGAAAATAGAACTACTTATCTCTTATAGATAGAACGTAGAACGTAGAACTACTTATCTCTTATAGAAAACGTAGAACTACTTATAATCAAGCAAATTCCCGTGCGTACAATAATTTTTGGGGAATTCCTCCCCTCAAAACTGACACGATTCTTCTGAAGAACGTAGAACTACTTATCTCTTATAGATAGAACGTAGAACGTAGAACTACTTATCTCTTATAGAGAACGTAGAACTACTTATAATCAAGCAAATTCCCGTGCGTACAATAATTTTTCGGGAATTCCTCCCCTCAAAACTGACACGATTCTTCTGGAGAACGTAGAACTACTTATCTCTTATAGATAGAACGTAGAACGTAGAACTACTTATCTCTTATAGATAGAACGTAGAACGTAGAACTACTTATCTCTTATAGATAGAACGTAGAACTACTTATCTCTTGTAGAGAACGTAGAACTACTTATAATCAAGCAAATTTCCGCGCGTGCGATAATTTTTCGGGAATTCCTCCCCTCAAAACTGACACGATTTCCCTCCTACTGCTGCTTGAAATTCTAGCACTTCCGAAATTGAATTTTCGTGGCACTACACGAACATCAAAAACGTCTCACTGCTCCAATTGCCGTGTGTAGGTTTCACTATGGAAGGTTGACTCGATCGTTATAGTTCGTGGATCCGCCACCTAGGGGGCGCCACATGGACACAAAGTTTCTGTGACAGACCTATACTTGTTTCATGCGCGGTTTCAGAGGTAGCGCTGCTGTTGTTAAGGAAAACTCGTCACATCACAGACTCCCGGTACATCTAAAAGTGCCATCTTCCTCAAATTCTGGTGAGTTAACGGACAAACCGTTCGCTCTCTACGAGAGTTTAAGGGTTGGACTTACGATAAATCAGAAACACGAGGGTGAATCGCAAAAGGGGCATAGTTTCCCCAAAAAAAATTTTAGGTGACGAAAGTGACCTAGCCCAAAAACTTCAATACCTCAGCCCAAAAAAATGTTTGCAATATTTAATATTGTTTTTTCATCATTTTTTAATAGTATATAATTTTTAGAATTATTATTGTTAGATATGAAATTATGAACCTATTTTTAGTTGGCTCCTTGGCCTTTTGTACTTGTTATATATACCCCCACTCCATGGCCTGAGGTAAGTAGCCTCACACCTGCTTCATCAGTGTAGAAGGTGAAAAGCAAAGAAAAGCGTGGGGTTCATAAAAATATAGTGCCAATCGAAACTTTAGTAGGTTTTTTCAACAATTAAAAATTACATTGCATTTTTAGAATAGAATGAGACCACCCAGAGCTCTGTAGGGCCAACCGTCCGTTCCCGATGAGAACTTAAGTGTTTGAATTATGATAAATCGGATACACGAGTGTGAATCGCAGTAGAGGCCTAATTTCCGTTCAAATTTGAGCTGACCTAAATGCGATCGTTGTTCAACAGTTGTACTAGAGTACAACAGTTTTACTCAGTTTTGCATCCTTAGCAACCAATAATCAAATTTCCTATTGAAGGCACCCGCAACTCTTCATTCCTTCGAATCGAGCGTGAATCGTTTATTTCTTCCAAATAAACTTGATTGTGAAGTGAAAATATGGTTGGTATGTAGTGACAATGGCAAAGCTGTGTTATTTGCAGGCGAGTGATCTTTAGTACAAATAATGAACCATTGTGTGCAATTCGCATCGTTTTTATTTCTTAATTCAATATTAAAAATAATGCATTTTAAACGGTATCGTTCACGCAACCAAAAGACACCTATTTTCACCAAAATTTTTAATATGTTCCTGCGGGAGACCGAAGAAAATTAGTTTAAACAGGCTGAAGAGGAAAACCACCATCGGCGGAGTCCAAGAACACGGATTCAATTAAGGTACGGATGTTATCTTAGTTAATATGGCTGTTAAACATGAGTGCCTCAGTTTATGGCCTTGAGTTTACGGAATAACCAATCCTGGAGTTGGTGGTTAACGAACCGTAAAAGGTCTAATAAACTCATACATAACCTAACCATACTCATGCACGGGGGTTACAGCTGTGCACAGCCACCCAATTATTTAGAGAACACAAATCTTGTTGAATTTTGGTGGATTATATCAAATATGGGCCACTTTTCGGTTTATTATGTTCAATAATGAACCTTTTGAATCGACCAAGAAAAAAAATGTTTAATACCCCTCAAAATTTGATGGTTTACGTTTCAAGGTACGTAGAATCCTAAAATCGAATGAAAATTCGGCCGTCCGTCCGCCGTACGCGGCACTTTTGCCACTTAGCATTTACCGATTTTGATGAAATTCGGTATGTAGGCTCCATTTGGGGTCTAGTTGTGCCCCGAAGATTTTGGTTGATTTAGGTCACTTCTAAGGGTTCAAAAATAAATTTTGAAATTTTGAAAACGCCCTAACATGTTGGTTGGTTGGTGGCTTTGCAGACGAGTGATCTGCGTAGAAAAAAAATAAACCATTGTGTAATAATTTGCAGCGTTTTTTTTACAAAATCTCTATATTACAAAAAAGTATAAATACTTTTCTCGTAATAGAGAGAATATTTTGTATAAAAAAATTGAAATTCAGTTGGAAAATTGTTTTAAACTTAAAATTTTGAGGAAATACATTTTTGTTCGTGTTTTCCTGTGTATACATGGCCCAATTATTCCAATGGACGGGGTTAAAATGCACCAAGATTCATTCCAGGTTGGTTTTCAGTTACTTTCTAAAATTGGAGCATAGTCATCATACTCCCGGGTAACTTTGCTCCAATTTTCAACAAAAAACATTCAACTTTTAAAAGATGTATCAACATTTGTGGAGTCAGGTTCTGTTAATAGGAAGTACCTACTTGATGTTCATCCAAAAATGTAATTTTTTCAAGTGAATCAAGTAAAGAAAAAATTATAATTTCAGAAAAATTTTAAAAATTGGAGCAAAGCGACCCCGTATTGCAGTACTGAATATTTATCTACTATGCAACAGATCTATAGGATCGTGATATGGACACGAGGAAGCTATGTGCCACACCCACTTGGCCGACTTTTGGTTTATTATTTTCAATAATGAACCTTTGGAATCGACCAAGAAAAAAATTTTTTTAACACCCCCTCAAAATTTGATGGTTTACGTTTCAAGGTACGTAGAATCCAAAAATCGAATAAAAATTTGGCCGTCCGTCCGCCGTCCGCCGTACGCCGTCCGCCGTACGCCGTCCGCCGTACGCGGCACTTTTGCCACTTAGCATTGACCGATTTTGATGAAATTTGGTATGTAGGCTCCATTTGGGGTCTAGTTGTGCCCCAAAGATTTTGGTTGATGTAGGTCATTTCTAAGGGTTCAAATTTGAATTTTGAAATTTTGAAAACGCCCTAACTCAAAAAATTTTGATATAAAGGTATCGTTTTTCCTTCAATTTAAGATTCTATAGAATTTTTAGAATTTTTTGAGACCACGCGGAGCTCTGTAGGACGAACCGTTCGCTCGCTACGAGAATTTAAATTTTGGACGTACGATAAATCAGAAACACGAGTGTGAATCCTTTTTTTTCCTTTAATAGGCGTGATCAACCGTTATGGTTATTGACGCCAAACATTTATGTGTGTTTTACAAATTTAAAAAAAATGGTATCATTTCACATACAAAGTTCAAATTTGATGGTACAATGATGTAGACTTCAATGTAACGAACAGTTTTTTGTGATGTGTTGAATCATTGCCCAATAGTTCGCTTAGATTTCGTGGCATTTCGGTTGAGGTTGGAGCAATGAACAACGGGCATTCAACCAGAAGATGATGAATTGTCAGTTGACAATCGCAGACTTCACAAACAGGAGGAGGTTGTCGTGGCTGGGATGTCATCAGATAACCGTGTGTAAGTCGTGTATGTCCAATCCGTAGCCGTGTAAGAATAACTTCCTCTCTTCGAGAATGGGTTATTGTTCCGTCATTAAGTACTCTTGTCCTACTCGAAGAGCTCCATGGACGTACATCTTTTTTTATATGCCAGAGTTTTTGGTGGTCCATGTTCATCCATTGGGAGTGCCATGCTTTCCAGATTGCAGTTTTAATGACGGAGCAATAATCAGAACGAATGTGGAGTTGGGATGACACTGGAAGAATCTCACTAGCTTGTTTGGCAGCACGATCAGCTTCTTCGTTCCCTATTATTCCTACGTGACCCGGGACCCAACAAAAAACTATTGATATACCATTCGTATGGTGATGGTGTACTCTATTAAGTATGTCAATAATTAAGGGGTGCGAGTCCACTCCATGATTTATGGCTTGGAGAGCGCTCAACGAGTCTGAACAAACTATGAGTCTTTCCCCAGAGTGTGAATCCTAATCCCCAGAGTGTGAATCCTAATCTCCGTTCAAATTATAGCTGACCGAAATACAATCGATGTTTTTCTTTATGTTGGATGGTTGGTAGCTTTGCAGACGAGTGATCTATAGAAAAATAATAAACCATTGTGTAATAATTTGCAGCGTTTTTTTCTTTCTTCCTCCTACCAATTTATCGTCGTTCCGTCAACAGTAGCTACCAGGTAGAGTGGGGCAACTCATTCATTCTCGCTTGTATAACTGAGAAATATATTGGCACCCCATAGTCCTCGGAATCTTTTGTTGGATTGCGACAAAGGTTTTTTTTACGTTTCCACATTTCACCAGATGGTTTAGGGAAGAAAGCCGCTGAAAGGGATAAATCAAAGCTCAAAGTACGGCGGAAGTAAAGAAGTGAAAGGGAGGAAGGGGGTTCGTGTTATTGGACCATTTGCCATCAGGTAACGGGGTCAATCGGCTGAGGCGAGCTCGACTCTCTCTCTCCCACCCGTAACTTCCCCCGAAATCAAAATCGGTTAGCGAATTTATTCCATCTCAGCGACGAAAGAGATGTTGATCAACGCAGATTGAAAAGCCTCCAACGTGTGAGTATGACGAATAATCAGGCTGTTTCCTTTTATAACAGAGTGAGTCTGAGTGTCGGGCGAATATCGTGTGATGGTGACCTGAGCGAGGTTAGTAAATATCCGAGAAATGGAAGGCGAGTTTTCAAGAAAATCTGAGGCTGTTTGAGAAGACGGGCGAACTCAGTTGATGGGGTGCTCTTAGGGAAGGGACATCGATATCGATAATATCGAAACATCGATGTTTCGCTCGTAACATCGATGTTTCACACCAATGTTTTTGATATATCGATGCTTTACCTCTAAATGTTTTTGATATATAGCATTTCCAAGCCAAATGAAACTTTTTCGATCATAGCGTATTTCTGTAAAGTAAACAATCGTAGATGAATAATATATTACAAAATTTAAAGAATTCAGTCTTAGAGGTTCAATCAGTCAGTGTAAGTATTGGTGACTCCCCTTAAATATTGGTTTCCCACTCACATTCAACAGTCAGAAATTTCTCAAAATTACTTGTTTCCTAATCTACTAAGGCGAGATCTACTTCGATAATCCTATGTCTAAAATTCATTGAATTTTCATTTTGGCAACTTCTTTGTACGGTAGGTACTCGTACAATTGAATTGATCTGAAATTGGCAGAGTATCTTGGTACATATTTAGGTACCTAATTTCACTCATTTTCTCAATAGGTTTCATTTGGTTTGGAAAAGGTATAATTTGGCTTTGAAATGCTATATCGATATTTTACACTCAACGTTTTCATACATCAATGTTTAACACTCAATGTTGTTGATGTAACGATGATTATCACAACGTTTTTATACATCGATGCTTTACACTCAATGTTTTTGATATTTAGATGTTCTACACTCAACGTTTTTATATACCTATCGATGTTTCACACTCAATGATTTTGAAATTTTTTGGGATTATACAGATTTAGGTGTAGATGGTCCCTTATGCTGCCGTCCTTAGCAAGAAGGGCGTATCTCGGATTTTGGCGATTTTCAGGTTTTTGCATATCTAGAATCTTTTGAGTCTTCTGCACCTTATGATACTTCATTCATGTACCTATAGGTGCGAAAAGGTACACAAAAACGCTAGTGAAAAAGGGCGTATCTCTGAAATTTCTTGAAATCCTTAGGCGACTAAGCGTATGTCGTTTTTCTTAAGCCTAAAAGGCGGATATCATGCCGAACACCTTTCTCTACTAAGCAAGAAAGCCGCATCTCCTGAGATACAGCTTTTTGCTTAGCAAAAATTCGAAATATGTTCTTGGCAACCAAAATGCTTAGCGGAAAAGCTGGATCTCGTAGGGTGCTCGCTTATTAATGATAAGTCATCAAACAAACTGGGCTGGAGGCTCGTCACCGAACTTTTCCATATGATTAAATTAATAATCCGCGTAAAAAAAGAAGTAGTGTAGAAACAACTAACGAATCAGGTTAAAAACCCCGGCTAAAATCTGCCAGGAAACCGCTTGAAGTGATTGGAATGCTTAACAAAAAACGCTGCAAATTATTACACAATGGTTTATTATTTTTTATTTTTCTATAATATAGAAAAATAAAAAATAATAAACCATTGTGTAATTAATCTATATTATAGATCACTCGTCTGCAAAGCCACCAACCATCCAACATGAAGAAGAACATCGATAGCATTTCGGTCAGCTTTAATTTGAACGGAGATTAGGCCTCTTTTGCGATTCACACTCGTGTTTCTGATTATCGTACGTCCAAACTTCAAATTCTCGTAGTGAGCGAACGGTTTGTCCTACAGAGCTCCGGGTGGTCTCAAAAAATTCTATAGAATCTTAAATTGAAGCAAAAACAATACCTTTATATCAAAATTTTTTGAGTTAGGGCGTTTTCAAAATATCAAAATTGATTTTGGAACCCTTAGAAGTGACCTACATCAACCAAAAGCTTCGGGGCACAACTAGACCCCAAATGGAGCCTACATACCAAATTTCATCAAAATCGGTCAATGCTAAGTGGCAAAAGTGCCGCGTACGGCGGACGGCGTACGGCGGACGGACGGCCAAATTTTTATTCGATTTTTGGATTCTACTTACCTTGAAACGTAAACCATCAAATTTTGAGGGGGTGTTAAAATTTTTTTTTTTTCTTGGTCGATTCCAAAGGTTTATTATTGAAAATAATAAACCAAAAGGCGTAAATTTTGAATATCACCCTCATTTACTAAGCGGAAAGGGCGTATCTCCTCTAAATTGGTTATGACGTGAATTCCCATGAAAAAAAGGCCGTAGTAAGTTGGAGAATGATTGCACCTACCGTATGATATCCCGAAAATGGGGTAAAAGTATAATTAACTGGACGCAAAACTTAAAAACCGAAAAGTGCTTGTGCTGAAAATCTTGATTTTCGGAGATGCGCCCTTCTTGCTAAGGACGGCAGTATGAGAGTAGTGCAAGTTTGGTACTGGAGATCGATGCTTAGAGAATAACTACTATGTATCAGATCATGTACACAATCTGTGTATAGATACGAGGAAGCTATGTGCCACACCCACTTGGCACTATTTTTCTTGGTCGATCCCGAAGGTTCATAATTGAAATTATTCAACCTAAAGAAGGACAAAAAACGTGTTTTTCTGGTTTTAGTGTGAAACAGTATTGTTCTAGGGGATCTGGAGAATCTGATTAATTAATGAGAATAATTTAATCGTTGCTATATTTTACGCCTAGAGAGCTATACGTTTCGTATGAATATCGATTCCTTGTTGGAGATCAACCTAGGACTAGGGATGATGAGTGAAAGGTACAAATTGATGTAGGAAAGATAAATAGATATATTATTGTGAGCCTCCGCTCACTGGGATATCTTTCCAGTGAAGAGGCTAGGTTAATTCATTAACTTCCTTCCGATCCGAATCTGGCATAGTCACCTGCGACCAGCATTGTTCAGATTCGGATCCGTGGTCAGCTCAGAGGTGACGTCACCCCCCCCCCCTCAACTTGAAGACGCCGTCTCCAGCCAGAGCGTCCCTCCCTCGGTGGAGGGAGCCAATCAGAAGACTCCACCTGGCAGGCGCCCGTCCGTTGAGGGAGCGGAGGGGGACCACCCCGAACAAAACCAATGAGCAGCCCCAACCACAGGAGACCCCCCCCCCCTAGATATTCAGTAGAGTCACCGTGAGCCCAGCAGCCCGTGAACTTGAGCCTGTTAGAGTCAATTGTCCCCAAAATATCTTCGCGACGCAATTTGGTACGATCCCTGACTATCCGAATTGTCGTCCTGCATCGAACTATCTGGTTGCACTGATCCCTTGGAATCAACCGAACGTCCGACGCCACAACCACCACAACCGCCACATCACATCTGGAAGGATACCTCAGGGCCCTGACACGTGTGAGTGAACTAGTAACTTACCTTTTATCCATTGGCCAATGCAGTTAGAACAGTGCGTAGAAGTAAAGCAAATAACGTTAAACATAATCGTACTTTGAGAAGTTGTAAACTTATAGCTAATACTTACCTGCAACATAAAGTTAACCTGTACTTACCCATACTCACCTTTGTTGAAAACCTGGAATTTTGAACTGATTTACTCTGGAAACCTGAAACAGAAAGTTAACGTGGAGCTATTAAATTGCATCTGTACATTAAACAATTTACTTAAATTTTCATGCATATTTGATGAACTATATTGTGCCATACTTACCTTAATTGTTCCGCCCATCAGGCTTCTTTTCGACACACCGTTGGTGTGCCTAGTCAGAAAACTTGTGCGCTTATTTAATAAAATTACCTTTTCTTGTTGTAACCTTGCAGTTGCTATTTTCGCATTTACCTGGTTCCTCAGTGTGTCACTCAGAGCTTGGTGACTCGTCACACTCCGCCACATCTTCCGAGATTTCCTTCAGAAATCATCGTAGGCCCTTACGGCAGTGTTCACATTTGGTGTTCCACTCTTTTCTTCCTAGGACGCCCTTCAGGCTAAACATTTCAGCTTTCTTCATCCCGAGATTTCCGACTGGCCGCTTCACCGCCTCGTCACAGGTAAATACCACACGCTACCCTTGTAACTTTAAAATTTCACTTTGTTTGGATATTTTTTTGTCTTCCCCCTCCCCCCCTGAGCTCGCCACGTTAGGTCTTGCATCAATCGGGGAACTTGGAATCGGCATGTGGCGTCACAACCTCGGGCCACTACCAATTTCACCGCGAAACAAGACCTCAACCCTGTCGAACGAACCTCCCGTTTACGACTGGTGTGACGATCGTCACAACCGCCACGAGTAAGCGGGAAGCTACCTCTGTGGTCACGACACAAGCCGCCACAAGTAGCAAGCCTACATTATCCTATAATCAATTGAGGCTTGTATATATATTTGAGAGGGGAAAGAAGTATCAATAGAGTTTACCTATCACATCTTCGGATTTGAACCACGAGGGTAAGGGAAGTGATCTAGTATGAAAGTAATGTACTTACAGATCGGTGTATGGAATTAGACTGGAGAGCTATCCCTGAGTAGTGATTCGAGTGGAAGAATCGTTCCATCGAATCACGAATCAGGTGACAGAGTAACTAGTATTCCGTCACAAGTGGATAATACCAACATGAGTACGGTACTATTACAGGGTATATTTGGATTCAGCAAAAAAACTGTAATACAGACGAAATTTTAAAAATCGAAAATTGTCCGATAATGGCAGGTATGTATACTTATATATAAATTAAATTAAAAAGTTATAAAATTGGTTGAAAAAAAAAATTCCACAAAACCTGTGACGATCCTACATTTACAAAGGGACAATCCGATTTGGTTTGTTCCCGATTTGTTGTAGCTACGCCTTTGGGGATAAGCGATTCATGGAGATATGAATCGATATTCTCTTCAGGCTGGCTGATTAATCTTATCACTGGTTTGAAGGGGTAGGGTCGTCACACCCTCCTCTGACTCAATTATGAGCAATTAGGTGTACAGATTGTACAGGTGTACAGATTTCACATTTGTTGTACAGATTGAAATTCAACCTATATTGTTACATGGCATCAGAGTTAAAGTTGAGCTTTTAGCGATTTGAATCAAGGATTATACAGTTGGGTTTGTCGACCTGGCCCCAGGTGACAAAGCTGTAGGTGGAAATATGATTGTAAGAAATGAAACAGGAATGAACAGACACAGTATTTCAAGCTGAAATGCAGTGGAAATGAGTTATAAGTCCAATCTAAAATTAAACTTACAAAGGAATCGCGAATCTTACACGCTCTAAGCTACCATGTGATGTTGTTAAAGGCTATACTCTACTATTTAGTCTTTAAATTCAAACTAATGCAGATTCAGACTCTGCTACCACCCCAAACTATGGGGAAATAATTAAATTCTAAATTAAATTAAAATTTAGAATAAAATAAAGCTCACTTCTCTCCTAGCCTTGCTCTAGCTCAGACGTACCTACCTTCTCTTGGTCTTTCCAATCGCTTTTCATTTTCATTTTTCCAATTTTATTTTTTCTTCAGTTTTCAGTCTTTAGTTTTCAGTTCTCATTTTTAGGACGTCCCACTTGGGCGTCCTTATGCGATCGATCTGGGGTGAAGGAAGACAACACTCAACAGAAAAAAAAATAACCACACAGTAATCCGTTTTAGACCATTCTGAATCCAAATCCGCGAGAAAAACCATAGGTGTATGTCTGTGTGTGTGTATGTGTGTGTGTATGTGTGTGTGTAACAAAATCTTGTGTACTCTGCCCAGGCCTTAGTTCTGAAACGATTTTCGTGGTTCTTTTTTCGTTTGACGCGTAATACTATCTAGTTGTGCACTACGGCGCCGGAATTTTGGTTTTTGCTTTTTAAGAGGGAGAAAGGGGGGGTTAATGCTTAAAAAACGTGCGTTTGCGGGCATAATCTTGTGTACTCTGCCCAGGCCTCAATTTCCAACCGATTTGCGTGTTTCTTTTTTTGTTTGACTCAAATAACTTCCGAGTTGTACATGATTTTACCAGAGTACCAAAATTCGCAAGGGGAGGGGGTGAGTGGGGGGATAATATTCACAAAATATCCGATTTTTCAATATTTTAGTTCCTTTACTGCTTACTAATTGTACCCAAGCTTTGAAATTGAGGAAAAATTCTCATTATACCTCCGAATTTTCATGAATTATTCTCTGTACCACCATGGAACTAATAGTGGTGCCACCATGGTGCCAGGACATGGTGCCATGATGCCATAAACCGCTTATTTCGTGGTTTTTTTTGTGTTTCACCTTGAATACGGATGTGAACTTCGACGGACTGCCTACCAAAACTAACAGATGAAATTTCAATGTTACGACGTATTTCCGCTTTGGTGCCAGACTGGCACCATTGTTGGCGTTGGGGAGGTGGGGGGGGGGGGGGGTGAACTCGAATTCGCATGTTGGGTGTCGTAGATCATGGATTTAAAAATGCTCTTCAGATTCGAGGCTCCCATGCCGCTAGAAATGTTATGGTGGATGAAGGTGAGGGGGGGGGTGTCACTATTTCTTGCCTAAAGTAATGAATAAATTACATCGAGTGAAACAGTTTTATCGCTTACCAACTAGGGATGTCCGATACTTCAAAAGTATCGATATAATATCGTATCGATACATCTAGAAAGTATCAAAAAGTATCGATACGATACTTTCAAAAAGTATCGATATTTTGAAGTATCGATACTTTTCGATACTTACAAAAATGACATTTTTGTAAGAATCGAAAAGTATCGATATTCAACAATTTTCACACATTGTGTGAAAATGCCTTTTATGTTTCTCTCCATCAGTGTGACATCTCTCCATCGCGAGGATAATAATTGATATAGAATGAACAAAACAATAAATCACTCATTTTTTTTGTTTAGGCACTTGTTTTCGTATTGCACTTGGTTGGGTTAACATTTTGGTGTTCCTTCCAAGATGATGGAGGACAGCAGGTTATCATAATATGATTATGGTCTGTTTGGAGAGGCAGTCCTGAACGGTTCGGAGGGGCTTGGAGGAGCCCAAAGGAGTTTGGAGGAGCCCATTCGCCTCTATCCCCTCCCCTTTTCAGTTCCGGTTTGGTTCCGAACTGTTCCGGACTGCCTCTCCGAACAAACCCATAGAGAGCTGGAGGTGGTGGTACATCATCTTTGTTTAGTTTGTTGAAGTGGTTGGTCTCCCAACAATCTACGTAGAGAAAGAGGTACCTACCTACTAAAATTCGAGACTTTCATCTAATGTGAGAGATTAAAAAAAATAGCATTTTGATCTAATGTGAGAGGTAAAAAAGTATCGCCTCCGATACTGGAAAAAAAGTATCGATACTACGATATATATCAGGAAAAAAAAGTATCGATATGTATCGATACTTTTTTTGAAAAGTATCGATACTTTTAAGTATCGATACTTTTGGGACATCCCTGTTACCAACTGGTTTAACTGATCTAATGCTTATCCAATGGGACGTCCCCTGGAATGCATGCATTACTAAACAATATGTTTTTCATTTGATTATTCTCCAGGAAAATCAGGTTCGTTTTGTATTTCTTTTCTCTTTTTTCTTTTACCAAATTTAGTGGTTCTTTCTTTTGTTCTGTTCTATTGTATTGTCCAGAAGGATTTTTCATTTGTTTCCATTTTTTCAATTTCCTTTTTTTTTCCTAAGCAGAGGAGTTTATTTGATTTTTCTTTTCCCTTTTGAATCAGTAAGTATATTTCGTTTTTCCCTCATTTGCAGTTTCTTTTTCTTTGTCCTTTTCTCAGTCAGTGTGCTTTATTTTATTCTAAATTATAATCTAATTTAGAATTTAATTATTTCCCCATAGTTTGGGGTGGCAGCAGAGTCTGCATAAGTTTGAATTTAAAGACTAAGTAGTAGAGTATAGCCTTTAACAACATCACAAACAATAAATTTTGGTAAAACAAAATTATGAGATTGAAAAAAATATGAGATTGATAGAATACAAGTAAAACTGGTTGATAATTTTATGAGATATTGGCTAGAAAAATTAAAAATTGGTTGACAAATCTTAAATAATATTTAAGAACATATTATTTGAACAGATTATGTTCAAAAAATTATGAAATTGGTTAAATATTTACCCATAGAAATGGTTGAAAAAATTCTGTAATTACATATTCAAAAAGTATTCAAAATTTGTTAAATAATCATGAAATTGGTTGAAAAAATTATAAAACTGATTGAAAATGATAAGACATTGAAAAAATTATAAAATTGAATTAAATAGTTGTAAAGTTGATTAAAAATCATAAAATATGTCTAACAAATAGTGAAATTTAATTTTCAAAAGTATTTAAAATTAGTTAGAAAATTATGAAATTGGTTTTAAGAAAATATGAAATTTGTGTAAAAGTTATTTAACTGAATCAAAAAGTTATGAAAGTAGTTGAAGAATTATGATTTTGTTCAGCAAGATTATGGAATTGATAGAAAAAAATAAGAATTTCACCGCCGCAGATATTTTGACAGTAAGAAACGAGGGTTACATTTGTCAGGATTCATTTGTCGGGGTGGAGGAGCCAAGATTTGTCAGGTTGTGTCCTGAATGATAATATCTCATTCACGTCGATTATCCAAATACATGATGGCTGTACACAATGTCCTGTTTTTACTCGGGAGAGGCTGCGTGGGTCCTGCAGACCCGCCTCAAAAAACGCCAAATACTGGTACCGGAGTGGCGCCACCATGATTCAACGAGCTAATGATGACACCCTCCGCGGGAAACAGCGCGGAGGGGAGGAGGAGCTCAGTGCAGAAACAGCGTCGACGACGGGGTGAAGAAGGCGGGTATGACGGGTAAGAACCACCGAAAACCCTCTCCGTTACATTAATCCTCCTTCGCAAGAACCATGAGCTATGTTCCCCGTCATTTATAACACGCCGTGTCGCCTCCGCGCCACTTGCGCCGAGAAAAACAGCCGCCCCTCGACGGCTCCTCCTCCCCTTCATCCCGCTCCTCCTCCTCTCACCTTCGCTCCCTTTTCTCACATCCAGCAATTTTCGTCGCATCTCCTATTTCCGCCACTTCGACCCCACAACTCTCCTCCCGACGTCTCATTCTTCCAATTCTCATTAGTCTTAATGACCTCCTCGTTTTTATCCTTCGGCGTGTTTCTCCCTTTTTTCGCGCATTCCTTCTCCTTCCCGCCGCTTCTTCCGCCCCGCGATCATCAAGATATTGCGAGCCGTCACCCCCAATCGGCGCACGTGAGAGCTCGCCCACTCCAATCTCTCCTCCTCTTGATGCGCTCTTTTCAGATCTTTTGTTTCTCCGACTTCCGACGAGACGTCCTCCAACTTCAAAAGATCGCTACACTCACATCATCGCTCTCATCATCGCTCTCACAAACATGGAATGTCACTGAAAAGTGTGCACGAGGGGTTACAGAACAATCAGGCTCCTCACGGTTTTTTATTTCAATAGAGAGTTTTCGCCACGTCTTTTGTGACGACCGCGTGTAATATCCATGCAACCGTCTGAAAATGGTGACTGCGCATGCGTGACGACTCGGACGGCGAGCTCAGTCTTCTTGGACGACGCCAAATGCCGGCTTTTGGCGGCGTCGAGAACGACGGCTTTCTTGACGACAGCACCCTTCATAACCTCACACTTTTATAACCAGTTTCAATTTAGATCGGATGTAGCAGGATTTTAGAGAGTTTTCGCCACGTCAGGCGCGACGAATTGAGATCGTGACGACTAGAGAGTCTCTAGTCTCTAGTAGAGACATGAGGAGCATCTAGAACGCGGCCCCCAGGTGCTGCACGTGCTTCCTAGCGACACTATGGCGAATCTCTCAATTGTCTAATTAATGCTCTCTGATGACTAGAAGTAGGTGTCGCAGACTTGCGAAATGCATATTTGAAGAGTTTTCGGAATCATTGTTTCGGATTCAAAATTAAATTGACGTTGTTGACACTTCCGAACTAAATTAAAAGTTGAAAGTTATCAGGTGTCAAGTAACGATGTGGATGTTCAAAAAGTTCATTCAATAAAAAGATTGAGTACGAGAAACAGGAATTTATTACAGTCTTAAAATAACAGAAATAAAGAAAGAAAAAAGAACAATAGAAATACACCAGCTTCCACCACAGTAGGTGTCATACTGGAGCTAGTTCTCCCTGGCCCCACGAGGAGCGCAGGATAATCGGGATGACCGATGTTACCGATGATTGGAGCAAAGATAATGAAAACCAATGACGAACTAATAATGAAATGAAATAATGAAAAACAAATAATGAAAATGCTGGAAATAAGATGTCTTCAATGATTGACTCTTACCCTGTGACGTCATACGGTTCATGTCGGGCCGGTTCAAAAAAACATTTAACCAATCGGTTGAAGTTTACCAAGGGGTCACGTTACCAAGGTAAGAAAAAGTGCGTTCAAAAAACTTGTACAATCGATTTTTTCGCGCGATAATCGATTAGTTTACCACAGTAAGGTAACCACTCGACGGCGGGTGGTTACGTGAAGTTCACCATGGTCTTTATGAAAAAGTAGCTTAAAACGCTCTTTAATTCCTAACCTATTCGAAGTCATATTTCAGTTTCCGAGTTGCTGTGTGCATTTCCGTATTGTGGGTTATTAGTTTTGTTAATCAAATCATTTTGAGAATAAAATTGATACATACCTACGTACATGATTTCTGGTGAATATTTAAAAAATAATATCCGACCGTCTTATTGAGCAGTTTATTCGCCGTTTTAATTTGTGTTACTTGATATTTTTCTACAATTGTATTAGACAAAAATCGTAGTATTTTCATTATTTCAAGCTGTTAATTCGTATAGCAATTCATGTACTCTATTGAACATAGTCAAGGAATTGAGTTTGAACATAGTTTCAATGGAATTGAGTTTTTGACAACCCATCAAACTATCAACAGCATTTTTTATATCAACATTGAATGATGATGTCCATTTGACAATAAGTAAGGTTGAAACGATAAAAATAATTATACTGTCATTTTCGGAAATTGTGAGTACGTAAAATTAAAATAGTTTGCTTATAAAATAGGTAGATCCTAGTTGAATTTTTTACTATTTTATAAAATGTGTGTCTGCATAAAAACTTCCTAGAATGAAAAGAATCCCTAAAATTGATAATTTTTTGCTAAAATAATTGTGCTGATAATGCTCTCTTTTATACCAACTTACCTACCTGCTATTACCTGACAAAATATTTACCACGAATTTACGATTGTTTATACCCGTAATCGACATCGACGGTAGGAGAGAATATGACGAGGTAGATGAAATTGTAACATAAAATTGACTTAAAGAAATATGAATGAGAAGGTAGATAAATAAATTACGTCATGAATCATACGTTTTATTGAATACAATAACATTATGTTCATTCAGTCTTATAACGCACATGAAACTTTAAAGACTAAAACAGCGATTCATACATTTTGAAGTGATATTAGGTGTTCTTCACCCTTGAGAGTGAAATACATCTATTTTGTTCTGAAAAGACATCGAGAACTCCGAAATGTTCGTTAGAAGGGGTTACGTACTTGTTTCCCGGAATCTGTAACAATAATGTATACCGCACACAATTAGGCAGTTACAGGCAAACTTATAGGTTATAGTTAGGTTAGGTTATTAGTTATAGGCAGACTTCTCACTCAAAGTAGTTGAAAGTACGAATAAGTACGGATGTGTGAGTATGTATAAACGATAAATAACAAGACGATTCATTACCTTGTAGTAAGATGGACAGGCAGTTGATTATTCGAAGCATCGTGGACGGACGAAATTCATACCAATGTGACTGATGAATTCGATTTATGAAAAGGAATTTCTTCCATTTATCATTATTCCATGATACAAAAGATACAAATAAGAAGTGTCTCTTCATATGGTGTGAAGTTTGGTGTCTTGCTGGCTCGGGAATTCATGGTGTGTAAGTAGTTGACACTTGACAAAAAATCTAGGAATCGAAGCGAAAAATGAAATCATTGAAATCTAACACAGAAAGGATATTAATTGCAGGTTATGTACTAGACAGTGTTGCCAAAATCGTCTTCTGCGTGTCTAGAAATCCATAGAACTGTAACCATGGAAGAAGGATAGTGCTATGGTGATGGACGTCGAACTTCACAGCGTCCCGTATCCATGGCAACCGAGGAGTTCATCGTCGTTAGGCAAATAATCGATTCTATCACGGTAACCACACCTCGAAAATCTTTCTTGAACGCTCTTCTCTTTTACCCCTTGGTTACTGCAAACTCGATTGTAACCAAATGGTTACGTTACGATCAAGGTTTTGTGTTTTTTTTTAACCGGATAATCGGGATGACCGATGTTACCGATGATTGGAGCAAAGATAATGAAAACCAATGACGAACTAATAATGAAATGAAATAATGAAAAACAAATAATGAAAATGCTGGAAATAAGATGTCTTCAATGATTGACTCTTACCCTGTGACGTCATATGGTTCATGTAGTCATGCACCGTATGATTTTGTGTTTTTTTTGAACCAGGATAATCGGGATGACCGATGTTACCGATGATTGGAGCAAAGATAATGAAAACCAATGACGAACTAATAATGAAATGAAATAATGAAAAACAAATAATGAAAATGCTGGAAATAAGATGTCTTCAATGATTGACTCTTACCCTGTGACGTCATACGGTTCATGTAGTCATGCACCGAGTGTCCATACAGCATGGAGTATCATTGCATTCTCAAGCTTGAATATTTTCTATTTGGAAAACATCAATACAATTCAATGTACCGAAACGAATAACATGCTCTTGCTTATAAGCTTTGAATTGTGTAGATTCAATGAAGATTAGCTTAAGCCGAATCATGTGGTTGGTAACATTGTACGCGGTCATCAGCCTTCAGCTGCTTTCCACTTGGCTTCACACACACACTAGCCCCTGACTTCGTCCCTAACTGTTCACGACTAGGGATGGGCATCGTTATAAAAGTATCGATGTTTTGAAATATCGAGTATCGATACCCATCCCTATTCACGACATAGCTTGGTTTTACGTTCTCACTGCTCTCTTGTTTCGCTTTTACATTTCCAATCATAATTCGAGTCATTCAATATTTATTGAATAAACTAGTATCAATCATAAAGTAACTGTTTCGTCTAAATCTTTTCGAATCCCCGAGTCCAGACCTTCGTTCAACGGTGAGTTCGTTTCATAATGTATAACGCATGATACATTGGTATTTCTCCGTTTGCACTCAAGTTGTTTGGTTGTCTCAAATAAGTAGTATCCCTCGTTGAAGCTTACAGCAGATAGAAAATAATGAAATGAATAATGAAATAAATGAAAATTGAAAATTTTACGCTTTTTTTTAACGGTGCAATAAGATTTGAACTGCCGTGTGATTTAAGGAAGTTACGGCCATTTTATAGTTTAGTCAAGTCGATAACACGAAAAAAATTCGTTGCAGTGTCGCTAGGAAGCGCGCACAACCCCTGCGGGCCGTGTTCTAGATGCTCCTACAGACAGATGGGGCCAACAGACGCAGATGCTTACTTTTTTTGGTGGATTTCGAGTCGTCACAAAACAAGGTGCGGACTCTGGAAGTGACGCTAAACAGCTACCGACCTGTGAAGTCACTAGAAAATGGCCGATAGCGAACAGCTGATTCAGACTCCGGGGGGTCTCAATATGAGTTTTTCAGATCGAAAATTTTGCCATATTGAAAAAGCAATAAATTTATTACTACTTATACCTATATACAGCTACCGATCTGTGAAGTCACTAGAAAATGGCCGATAGCGAACAGCTGACTCAGACTCCGGGGGGTCTCGAAATAAGTTTTTCAGATCGAAAATTTTGCCATATTGAAAAAGCAATAAATTTATTACTACTTATACCTATTTACAGCTACCGAACTGTGAAGTCACTAGAAAATGACCGATAGCGAAAAGCTGATTCAGACTCCGGGGGGTCTCGAAATGAGTTGTTCAGATCGAAAATTTTGCCATATTGAGAAAGCAATAAATTTATTACTACTTATACCTATTTACATCCCTTTCCGACCCTACATAGATATAAAACGCTGCAAATTATTACACAATGGTTTATTATTTTTCTATATTGATCACTCGTCTGCAAAGCCACCAGCATTTCGGTCAGCTATAATTTGAACGGAGATTAAGACTCTTTTGCGATTCACACTCGTGTTTCTGATTTATCGTACGTCCAACACCTAAATTCTCGTAAGGAGCGAACGGTTTGTCCTACTGAGCTCCGCGTGGTCTCAAAAGATTCTATACTATCTGAAATTGATGAAAAAATAATACCATTATATCGCAATTTTTTGAGCTAGGGCGTTTTCAAAATTTCAATGTGTTGTTCAAGGTGTTGTCGAAATTTCAACCATTATTTTTCAACCCTTAGAATTGACCTAAATCAACCAAAATCTTCGGGGCACAACTAGACCCCGAATGGAGCCTACAAATTTAAAAAAATCGGTCAATGCTAAGTGGGGAGAGTGCCGCGTACGGCGGACGGACGGCCAAATTTTTATTCGATTTTTGGATTCTACGTACCTTGAAACGTAAACCATCAAATTGTGAGGGGGTGTTAAAATTTTTTTTCCTGGGTCGATTCCAAAGGTTCATTATTGAGATTAATAATCCAAAAGCCGATAGCGAACAACTGATTCAGACTCTGGGGGTCTCGAAATGAGTTTTTCAGATCGCAAATTAGAATATTTGCCGTATTGAAAAAGCAATAAATTTATTACTACTTGGATAGGTACCTATTGACATCCCTTTGTGACCCTACATTGCGATATAAAAACCTACCTACTGATGATTTTGATCGTTTTCACCTTTAGAAAGTGGTGAACAATTTTCGCTTATCCAGATCTCTTACTGCATTTTTTGGGTCTATAATACCTTACTACCGATTTTGCAGTAGCTACCTTTCTACTGGTTCCTTGTTTGTCTAACAACACATCTGTTACATATCTATAGATAATTTAGAGTAGTAGGTACTTCGTTTCTACCTACCAGGACGCGCAGTCACCATTTTCAGACGGTCACATGGATATTACACGCGGACGGTCGTCACAAAAGACGTGGCGAAAACTCTCCATTATTTTCAATAATGAATCTTTGGAATCCACCAAGAAAAAAAAATTAACACCTCCTCAAAATTTTATGGTTACGTTTCAAGGTACGTAGAATCCAAAAATCGAATAAAAATTTGGCCGTCCGTCCATTTGGGGTCTACTTGTGCCTCGAAGATTTTTGTTGATGTAAATCACTTCTAAGGGTTCAAAAATGAAATTTGATAACACCCTAACTCAATAAATTTAGATATTAAGGTAATGTTTTTTCTCCAACTTAAGATTCCATAGAATTTTTAAAGACCACGCGGAGCCCTGTAGGACAAACCGTTCGCTCCCTACGAGAATGTAAGGATTGGACGTACGATAAATCAGAAACACGAGTGTGAATCGCAAAAGAGGCCTAATCTCCGTTCAAATTAAAGCTGACCGAATCGCGATCGATGTTCTTCTTCAAATTGGATGGTTGGTGGCTTTGCAGACGAGTAATCTATGCAGAAAAACAATAAACCGTGTAATAATTTGCAGCGTTTTATTCGATTTTTGGATTCTACGTACCTTGAAACGAGAACCAACAAATTTTGAGAGGGTGTTTGAAATTTTTTTTCTTGGTCGATTTCAAAAGTTCATTATTGAAAATAATAAACCAATATTTAAAATGATAAACCAAAACAACGAAACATTGCTAAAACTTATTTCTTACTCAGATTAGTTGTAGAATCGCTTCCGAAGTTTTTCGGTCACTAACATGAGACACCCTGTTGAATTATTGAATTGGAAATTAACTGTAGAAGTATTTTAATTGCTCAGTTGTGGTAGCTGATAGGTCGAACAGTTGTGGAGGCGGCGAGGCAGCAGTCGCCCACTTCTGGACGCTTCCTCTTCCGAACAACAGAGCCATCTCTCGAAGCGCTGCAGGTAATTACGCTGCGACCTTCCCTAAAAAGGTTTACTCTAAAAAAGGCCGTAATTAAAAAATGCCCTGCCGCCACTTGGCCTCAGTCTTACGCCCTCGCCGCTGTACAGCCACAACCGAGGTACACCTTTTTTTTTCTTTTATCAGACTCCTCTTCCACTAAAATAATTACTGCGTCATTAATTTTTTTCCTCCTTCCTTATTTTTTTCAATTGAGAAGAAGGAGACGGCGAGAAAGGGCATCGTCGAGGGGATCTTTTCATTAAATGTTGGCGGTTTTTTCATGGAGGTCAACAGTCAGGACTACGAGAGGGAATAAATTTCGGTCCAAAACCCATCGTGGGGGAAAATAGTCCATTCAAGCAGCTTGATGGGGGTCTCAGTCGGTCGCGCGTTCCTGGTTAGTATTACCCAGAATTACCGGCGCTCAGACTTAAAAGTTGTACCAAAATTAGAACTTCACGAGTATTTCCGAAATTCATTAGTGCAGCAGTCCAGGGAATTGAAAAACTAAGGGATTGGTGCTTGAATCATCAAAATTGAAGAAAGAACACGGCTTTTCCAATGTGTTCATCTACCAACTACGAGTATATTTTTGCTTCATAGTCAAGTTTATTTGGACGAAATAAACGCTTCACACTCGATTCGAAGAAATGAAGATTTTTGGGTGCCTTACCTAGGAAATTTGATTACTGGTTGCTGAGGAAGTGATTACTGTGTTGCTGAAGTTGAACTAGAAGAAATGAAAAACGATCGCATTTTAGTCAGCCAACATTTGAACGGAGATTAGGCATTTTTCGCGATTCACACTCGTGTGTCTGATCTATCGTGAGTCCAACCCTTCAATTCTCGTAGGGAGCGAACAGTTTGTCCTACAGGGCTCCGCGTGGTCTCTAAAAATTCAAACTACCTATCTTAAATTGTTGAAAAAAAATACCTTTATGTCAAAATTTGTTGAGTTAGAGCGATATCAAAATTTGAACCCTTAGAAGTGACCTACATCAACCAAAAACTTTGGGGCACAACTAGACCCCAAATGGAGCCCACTACAATAAAATTAATTTGAAAACGCTGCAAATTATTACACAATGGTTTATTATTTTCCTATATAGATCACTCGTCTACAAAATCACCAACCATCCAATATGAAGGAAAAAAAAAAAAATCAAAATCACCAACCATTGATTGCATTTTGGTCAGCTCTAATTTGAACGGAGACTAGGCCTCTTTTGCGATTCACACTCGTGTTATGATTTATATATATATATATTTCAATATAAACCCTTAAATTTTCGTAGGGAGCGAACGGTTTGTCCTACAGAGCTCCGCGTGGTCTCAAAAAATTCTAAAAATTCTATAGAATCTTAAATTGAAGGAAAAACCATACCTTTATATCAAAATTTTTTGAGTTAGGGCGTTTTCAAAATTTCAAAATTGATTTTGGAGCCCTTAGAAGTGACCTACATCAACCAAAAGCTTCGGGGCACAACTAGACCCCAAATGGAGCCTACATACCAAATTTCATCAAAATCGGTCGATGCTAAGTGGCAAAAGTGCCGCGTACGGCTTATGGCGGACGGCGGACGGACGGCCAAATTTTTATTCGTTTTTTGGATTCTACGTACCTTGAAACGTAAACCATCAAATTTTGAGGGGGTGTTGAAATTTTTTTTTCTTGGTCGATTCCAAAGGTTCATTATTGAAAATAATAAACCAAAAATGATCGAAAAAGAAAATCATGAAAAATCATAATTTTCATGAACATTGATCCATGGGAACTTTGAAAAGTGAAAGGAAAGTACGGCAGAAAGACTGCAGAATGATTATTCGATTTTCGGATTCTTTGTACCTTGAAACGTGAACCAACAAATTTTTAGAGGGGTTACAATTTTTTTTCTTGGTCAATTCCAAAAGTTTATGATTGAAAATAATAAACCAGAATGAGAAAACCCGTTTAATTAATTAGGTCTTCCCTATTTTGGTTTAGTATTTTCAATAATGGACCTTTGGAATCGACCAAGAAAAGAAATTGTTTAACACCCCATCAAAATTTGTTTTTTTACGTTTCGAGGTACGTAGAGTCCGAAAATCTGATAAAAATTTGGCCGTCCGTCCGCCGTCCGCCGTACGCGGCACTTTCCCCACTTAGCATTGACCGATTTTGATGAAATTTGGTATGTAGGCTTCATTTGAAGTCCAGTTGTACCCCGAAACCCATGGAAAATGGGTACTCATTGGAGGACGTAGGTCTTGACCATCCCGCATGAGGCTCCCGACAGGGAGTAATTCCTGTCCAAGACGGAGGCAACATTGCCACGTCGGGTTAACCTTTGGACGGTTGGGTTTGTACAACCGTCCCCAAACCTTTGACCAGTTGGGTTCTATACAACTGGTCCTCATATGGGTACCGAAGTGCATTAAGCCTCCCTCTCCTGTACCCCCTTAATGTTAGGGCACCGGCTCATGCCTCTGACAGGAGTAGAGCGGTTAGGGAGCAGGTACAAATTCTCTGCTTCCGGGCCTGTTACCTGGTCGGGCTTCTGGGGATAGCAGTAAGGCCGTAAAAGGCTCATTACTCATCTCAAATACCAGTACCACGGGCGAGGGGAGCCCCAGGCTACAGATGCGCTGACCTCGGTCAAAGCATCACCTGCCTGCCCCTCAGTAGAGGTTGGATTCGTGGTGGTCGTGGTTGAGCAAACCCCACTTCATGGGCTTGTACCAAGAAGGCTACAAGGGGAGAGATGGCCTCCTCAAGGGCTTGCCCCTTGAAGATGTCTCTCGGCATGTGAGTTCTGTTATGAACTCGGGCACCAACCTGTCTAGTTGGTAGAACCTTAGCTAGAAGGTTCGGCCTTACCTGTGGTGTTAATACAAACAGGTACCTAGAGGGGCTGACAGTCATGACTAGCTCCCCTAGGGCTCTCGTGTGGTGAGTTCCTTCCACTCCCTCGATCACCCTTCTAGGGTTTTCGGGGTTTCATCTATCTGCTTGCAGATGGAGGGGGTTGCGAAATCCAGTTTGGATCGGCTCTCCCAGAAATCAAATAGTAGTTATTTGTACCCCGAAGCTTTCGGTTGATTCACTCCTATGGGTTTGGAAATGAAGTTCAAAATTCTAAAAACGCTGCAAATCATTGCCCAAAGGTTTATTATTTCCTGTATAGATCACCCTTCTGTATAGATCACTGGTTCTCCATCAATAGCACCTACCACCATCTGTATTCTCCCTTGACCATCCCTCTCAAATTTCAGCTTCCTGCGTTCAATAGGATTGAATTGAAGAGTGAAGAAGATCTTCTCGAATGCTGGAGACGCCTGGAAGAGAAAATAAATAACCTTTGAGCAATGATTTGCAGCTTTTTCTACCTACCAACTTTTTTAGTTACCTACCAACTTTTAGTCAGATAAAAATTGAACGGAGATTAGACCTCTTTTGCGATTCACACTCATGATTCTGTTTTATCGAAGGAAAACCTTCAAGTACTCGTAGGGAGCGAACGTTTTTTCCTACAGAGCTCCGGGTGGTCTCAAAATTTTCAAAAAATTCAATACTATTTAAAATTGGTGAAAAAACGATACTTTTATTTCGAGAGTTTTCGATCTAGGGGACTCTTGAAAATTTCAATCCTCAATTTTCACCCCTTAGAAGCGACTGTCATCAACCAAAAGCTTCGCGGCACAACTAGACCCCAAATGGAGCCCATATACCAAATTTGAACCAAATCGGTACAGTGTTGCTAAGAAAAGTGCCGCGTACGGCGGACGGACGGAAATTTTGGTTTATTATTTTCAATAATAAGCCTTTGGAATCGAGCAAGAAAAAAAAAATTTTAACCCCCCCTCAAAATTTGATGTTTTACGTTTCAAGGTACGTAGAATACGAAAATCGAATAAAAAAATTTCCGTCCGTCCGCCGTACGCCGTACGCCGTACGCGGCACTTTTCTTAGCAACACTGGACCGATTTGGTTCAAATTTGGTATATGGGCTCCATTTGGGGTCTAGTTGTGCCGCGAAGCTTTTGGTTGATGTAGGTCACTTCTAAGGGGTGAAAATTAAGGGTTGAAATTTTCAAGAGTGCCCTAGCTCGAAAACTCTCGAAATAAAGGTATCGTTTTTTCACCAATTTTAAATAGTATTGAATTTTTAAAAATTTTTGAGACCACCCGGAGCTCTGTAGGACAAACCGTTCGGTCCCTACGAGTACTTGAAGGTTTTCCTTCGATAAAACAGAATCATGATTGTGAATCGCAAAAGAGGTCTAATCTCCATTCAAATTTTATCGGACTAAAATGCGATCGCTGTTCATTTCCTTGATTTGTATACAGTTTTGCCTTCTGCGTAACCAGTAATCAAATTTCCATATGAAGCTTTCTATTTTTCCAATCGAGTGTGAAGCGTTTAGTTCTTTCTAATAAACTTGATTGTGAAGGTGTGAAGCCAGTATGGTGTGGTAGGTAGTACCTAGCTGGTAGGTAAAAAAAAGTTGTTAGGTAAAAAAAATGTTGGTGGGTAAAAACCGCTGCAAATTATTGCTCAAAGGCTCTTCAGATCACTGATCAGCTGAGTGAGCTCCGAAGCCATTTTCAATCCTTTTGAATGGAAGTGCTCTTCCAGGCGTCTCCAGCATTCGAGGAGATCTTCTTCACTCTTCAGATCACTGATCAGCTGAGTGAGCTCCAAAGCCAATTTTTACTCCTATTGAATGGAAGTGCTCTTCCAGGCTTCTCCAGCATTCGAGAAGATCTTCTTCACTCTTCAGATCGCTGATCAGCTGAGTGAGCTCCAAAGCCATTTTTACTCCTATTGAATGGAAGTGCTCTTCCAGGCGTCTCCAGCATTCGAGGAGATCTTTTTCACTCTTCAGATCACTGATCAGCTGAGTGAGCTCCGAAGCCATTTTCAATCCTATTGAACGCAGGAAGCCGAAATTTGAGAGGGAAGGTCAAGGGAGAATACAGATGGTGGTAGGTGCTATTGATGGAGAACCAGTGATCTTTACAGAAGGGTGATCTATACAGAAAATAATAAACCTTTGAGCAATGATTTGCAGCGTTTTTTATTCGATTTTCGGATTCTACATACCTTGAAACGTAAAACATAAAATTTTAAGGGGGGGGGGGGGCGTTAAATCTTTTTTTCTTGCTCGATTCCAAAGGCTTATTTTTGAAATAAGCCAAAATTTTTGAAATAAACCAAAATTTTGATGTAAAGGTATTGTTTTTCTATGAATTTTAGATAGTATTAAATTTTTAGAATTTTCAGAGACCATGTGGAGCCCTCTAGGAAAATCTAAAGAAATGCTTGCATACAAGTCTGCAACACATTGGGACATTTTCATGTCAACCACTACACAACAAGGTAGTGAAGTAAGGTTGTTAGTTCATGTACCCAAGCATCAAAATAAGGAAACAGTTGATTGTTCTCTACGCAACACAGTGAGTCTATTTTATTTATTGGTCGCTTGAGCAAAACTTGCTTAGTTTTCGTGTCGATTTTTCAGTTTATGTGCCAAAGCAAATACATGAAAATGTCAAAACCGTTCGGTCCCTACGCGAACTTAAGGCTAGGACTTTCGACAAATCAGAATCACGAGCGTGAATAGCAAAAGAAGCCGAATCTCAATTCAAATATTAGCTGACCGATATGCAATCGATGTTTTTCTTCATGTTGGTTAGTGGTAACAATGGCAAAGCCGTGTTCTTTGCAGAGGAGTGCTCTATACAGGGTGTACGCCTAACTGGTCTGCCATACGGTACCAGTCGATTCTATAAATAATTTGCAATAAAAAATGTCTCTTAGCAATTTTTGTTTAAACTCTTCGTTATTTCAACTTTAAACTTTTTTTTCGTGATTTTGATCTTGCATCATTAAAACGGTTATAACACCTTCAATTTGCTGTGTAAATTACAATTTGAGGATACCGTTGGAAAGACCATTAAATTTCCTATTGGATAGATGCCTTAACTTTTTTGTGAGTTAAGGTTGGAGACATGAAAACGTCCTCTAAAAAGAAAATTGTACGTAATTTTGGAAACCTCGCATTTTTTCAATCGCAATTTGAACTACAAGAACTCATATTTTTTCAAGATGCAAGAACAGTAAAATCTGCGCCAGAATCTCAGCTTTCCAATGGCATAAACAAAAAATATTTTACAAGCAAATTTAGGGGGGAAATTTGTGTTTAAACGCGGAAAAACGTGCATTTTTTCAACGAAATCGGCGCTCTTGCCCTCCTGTTTCCAGAGGCCTGGTGGTCTACCGCGGCGCCGACCCACCCACTTCTATCGTTCGTCCCCTCAGATCATCTAGGCGGAGCAGTGATTTCGTTGAAAGAATGCACGTTTTTCCGCTTTCAAACACGAATTTCTCCCCTAAATTCGGTCATAAAATATGTTTTGATTACACCATTGGAAAGCTGAAATTCTGGCGCAGTTTTCTCTGTTCTTGCATCTTGAAAAAATGTTGATCCTTGTAGTTCAATTTGCGATTGAAAACGCTGCAAATCATTGCTCAAAGGTTTATTATTTTCTGTATAGATCACCCTTCTGTAAAGATCACTGGTTCTCCATCAATAGCACCTACCACCATCTGTATTCTCCCTTGACCTTCCCTCTCAAATTTCGGCTTCCTGCGTTCAATAGGATTGAAAATGGCTTTGGAGCTCACTCAGCTGATCAGTGATCTGAAGAGTGAAAAAGATCTCCTCGAATGCTGGAGACGCCTGGAAGAGCACTTCCATTCAATAGGAGTAAAAATGGCTTTGGAGCTCACTCAGCTGATCAGCGATCTGAAGAGTGAAGAAGATCTTCTCGAATGCTGGAGAAGCCTGGAAGAGCACTTCCATTCAATAGGAGTAAAAATTGGCTTTGGAGCTCACTCAGCTGATCAGTGATCTGAAGAGTGAAGAAGATCTCCTCGAATGCTGGAGACGCCTGGAAGAGCACTTCCATTCAAAAGGATTGAAAATGGCTTCGGAGCTCACTCAGCTGATCAGTGATCTGAAGAGCCTTTGAGCAATAATTTGCAGCGGTTTTTACCCACCAACATTTTTTTTACCTAACAACTTTTTTTTACCTACCAGCTAGGTACTACCTACCACACCATACTGGCTTCACACCTTCACAATCAAGTTTATTAGAAAGAACTAAACGCTTCACACTCGATTGGAAAAATAGAAAGCTTCATATGGAAATTTGATTACTG